>OY992897.1:59803417-59805917 GCA_963921405.1 Cepaea hortensis | reverse complement strand
ACTTGACCAAGATTTTTACACTTTTTTGGTTAACAAAGTTTCCTACTTTTCATAAGTTTGGGTGAAATGTCACGTTTGGTTAACACATTTTCTTACTTAGCCAAGCTTTTTGTCATTTTGTTAACAAAGTTTCCTACTTATCATAACTTCGGGTGAAATGTTTTCTAACTTTTCACATCTGGACAACAAAATTTCTCACTTTTCACAAGTTTGGGTGACAGTTGGCCAAACTTTTCACGTTTGGTTAACAAATTTTCCTACTTTTCATATGTTTGACTGAGATTTTTTATACGTTTGGTTTGAAATTCGGCTAACCTTTTCACATTTGGTTAACAAATTTTCTTACTTGACCAAGATTTTTGCCATTTGGTTAACAAGTTTTCCTACTTTTCATAAATTTGATTGAAATGTGGCCAAATATTTTTCCCTTTTGCGTAACAGATTTTCTTACGTTTTGCAAAGTTTCCTACTTTTCATAATTTTGGTTGAGCTATTTCAGACTATGGTCAACAGTTTTTTCTACTTTGGTTTACCCGTTTCCTTAGTTTTGTTGAAATATGTCTTGAATTTGTCACCAATATGTATCATTCTCTCATCACGGGACAACTATATACAACGTAAACACTAGCAAAGATTCAACAACCAAGACGTAATTATAATATATACCTGTTTATTTTACAGTATTTCAAATACATTTTACAGTATTTCAGTACATTTTTCAAGAATAAAAAAATGCATAATGTCATTATACGAAATGGATGATGTGATATGAGGTGGTATACATAGTATCATCACATCGTTTTATTTTCACATACTAAGCTATACACATTGTCTGTTGTTTCTAGATTTCTAGACACCATTGTCTGAGTAGGTTGGTTTTTTCGGTTGGTAGTCTGGTAAGTACATGTCACTTAGCATGTAATCATTAAACTGGTCTCCTGCTTGGTGGGTTGATATCTGAATCTTGTAGATACCCGAGGCATCAATCATCTGAGTGTTGGGCACATCCTGTCTTCGGACAGTCTGGGGTTTTCGAAGTACCACCCCGTATTTCACCATTATTCTAGGTCTGATCTCTTCCGAACTCGAAAATGTAACGTCAGCACTGAAGTCCCGGTAGTGAATGCGACCTTTGTGCCCGTATCAGTGGTTAGATGTATTTCCACCGTGTCGAAGGAGTAACGATTCAGCGGTATGTAGTGAGGTTTGTCGTAGGCGCGAAACACTGAGGTCGATCGCTGCTTCATGATAGGAACCGTCCTTAGTAGTGGGACCATGACGTCTCCAACTGTTCTTGCCGCAATGAGATCGCAGTATACGTAGACATTTCGCAGGTCGTTATTCAGGTCTATCGACCCTTCGCCTTCAATTGTTTCTAGTATCTCTTGTAACTTCTCACTAAATATAATAGTGGCCCCGGGTTCGAGTATTTTCACGAAGACTTTCTTTGATGCATTGTCGAAATGGAATAGAACACAGAGTTGATCGTCCACCTTCCGATCTTTCATTAGGCGATTCAATGCAGCTATAAACGCGTCTGGTGAACTGTACAGGCCTGAGGGACACACCTTTCTTATCACTCTACCATTCTTTGGGATGTATCTTAGCCATACTTCATTCTCTAGCACATTACAGTAATAGTTGGGGAATTGAATTTCGGCCAGACCCACTTCAAAATATTGACTCACCTCTATAGTCTGGGGTAACTTGGCGAAATAGTGACCATTACCACTGTTTTTGACCTACTGGGTCATTACACTCGTGTTTCGGTTGTATCCCATAAGACACGTGACCGGATACAGCGCCATCTTTGAGCGGTTTTAGCCCCGTGGTCTGGTATGTCCTTATCACATGTGATCGACTGCGACGCCATCGTTGACCACTTGTAACTAGTGCGTTTGTGGTCTGGTTGTAGTCATTACACAGGCGACCGGAAGCAGTGCCATATTTCAGCGGATGTGACCATTACCCATGGGCGAACGGATGCAGCGCCATCTTTTAATGGTATTAGTCAGCGAGCATGCGGTCTGGTTTTGCCACTCCCACGTGTGACCGAATGCGGTGCTATCTATGACAGACTGTAACTATTGCCCACGTGGTCTGGGTGTCGCCATTACACAGGTACCCGGAAGCAGCGCCATATTTAATCGATTGTGAGCATTACCCAAGTGTCTCGACTGTATCGTTATGCTGTCAGTACACTCTGAGTCATCGTCCAGTTTTCCCCAAAGACATGTCTGAACACATTCACGTACATTCACTCCGCCGACATAACCCCGCAATGAATCATCCAGTTGGTCACCTCAGATCATGTTGATAGTGATGATGAGTTGATGATGATGATGATGATGACGATTTTTGTTGGTGGTGGTGGGTGATGCCGGTGTTGGTAATCCTGCTGACATACACCGCAGAAGATCATGGTTGTCGGTCGTTCAGAAAGACAACGGCAAGCTTGTCCAAGAAGCATGAATGCTGGGCCTGATTGCAACGTCCTGTA
>OY992897.1:59592283-59803217 GCA_963921405.1 Cepaea hortensis | reverse complement strand
AGAAGAAGAAGAAGAAGAAGAAGAAGAAGAAGAAGAAGAAGAAGAAAGGAAGAAGAAGAAGAAGAAGAAGAAGAAGAAGAAGAAGAAGAAGAAGAAGAAGAAGAAGAAGAAGAAGAAGAAGAAGAAGAAGAAGAAGAAGAAGAAGAAGAAGAAGAAGAAGAAGAAGAAGAAGAAGAAGAAGAAGAAGAAGAAGAAGAAGAAGAAGAAGAAGAAGAAGAAGAAGAAGAAGAAGAAGAAGAAGAAGAAGAAGAAGAAGAAAAGAAGAAGAAGAAGAAGAAGAAGAAGAAGAAGAAGAAGAAGAAGAAGAAGAAGAAGAAGAAGAAGAAGAGAAGAAGAAGAAGAGAAGAAGAAGAAGAAGAAGAAGAAGAGAAGAAGAAGAAGAAGAAGAAGAAGAAGAAGAAGAAGAAGAAGAAGAAGAAGAAGAAGAAGAAGAAGAAGAAGAAGAAGAAGAAGAAGAAGAAGAAGAAGAAGAAGAAGAAGAAGAAGAAGAAGAAGAAGAAGAAGAAGAAGAAGAAGAAGAAGAAGAAGAAGAAGAAGAAGAAGAAGAAGAAGAAGAAGAAGAAGAAGAAGAAGAAAGAAGAAGAAGAAGAAGAAGAAGAAGAAGAAGAAGAAGAAGAAGAGAAGAAGAAGAAGAAGAAGAAGAAGAAGAAGAAGAAGAAGAAGAAGAAGAAGAAGAAGAAGAAGAAGAAGAGAAGAAGAAGAAGAAGAAGAAGAAGAGAAGAAGAGAAGAAGAAGAAGAAGAAGAAGGAAGAAGAAGAAAGAAGAAGAAGAAGAAGAAGAAGAAGAAGAAGAAGAAGAAGAAGAAGAAGAAGAAGAAGAAGAAGAAGAAGAAGAAGAAGAAGAAGAAGAAGAAGAAGAATGAAGAGAAGAAGAAGAAGAAGAAGAAGAAGAAGAAGAAGAAGAAGAAGAAACAGTACACGTGCGTTTATTTATGAGCTGTCTTAATGGCCTCAAATGGGCCCCCCAGTTGATATGTATTGAATCGGATATCATCGATCCACCAGCGTGCTGGCTGTTGCTGGCCAATGGGAGGAATGAATCTCATGGCCACACCCACTTTAATTTATGCTCATGGTGTGAATTAATGTGAATTTTATGCTCATGGTGTGAATTAATGTGAATTGCAGAACACATTTGTGACATGGTGGAGTAGCAAATATGAAAGCGTTAAGAAGGTCAGGAACCTACAACAGGTCTAGCAAACTGGTAGGTATTTACTTGATCCTAGACAAAAATGTGCTCATAAATCATTGTGGAAATTGGTAAATTTCACAGCTGCGCATTAGTGGGAGACAACAACAGCAATCAAACTTAGAGTAATTAACCCCTGACATTAAATCTGTAATGTTCAAGGGTATGTTAATATGTAAGTCACAAATGGCTGTAGAAAAATAACTAAATATAATAACAACTTGAAACCAGTTTATTTGTATGCATACATTGTCCCTTTATTTCTCAACATAATTTGTATCAACATTGATGAACTTATCTCATAGTTTTAGCAGTTCTCCCAAACCGGCTGCATAGAACTGCGTGCGCTGTTTTCTAAACCACGTTTTTACTTCGGCGTCATTCGCGAAATGTCTCCCGCCAAGGTGGGTTTTCAGTGGACATAGCCCCTAGCGATGTCCAGTAAATCGGTGCATTGCTGGATAGAAAAAGTTACGAGGGCGAGTCAATAAGTAAGTCACACAATTCTGTGGGATGGCAGGTAAATGAGAACAGGGCACGCATATTTATGCAGTAGGTTTGGGAGAACTGATAAAACCATGGGATAAGTGCATCAATATTGGTGGAAATTATGTTGAGAAATAAAAAGACAATGTATGTATACAAATATGCTGGTTTCTAGTTCTTATCATATTGAGTTATTTTTCTACAACCATTTGTGACTTACTTATTAACTTACCCTCGTAGCATGGATCGAAGACACGCGTAACAACTAAACCAATTACTATGTGACTGACTACACACATTCATTAAATTATGCCCGAGCACAATTATTTTTCCGCATATCCTATTACAGGACATCGCTGCCTCTTCTTATAGTCCATGCTGTATGGTGGTGGTGATCATGCCTGTCCTCAGCCTTCTGTCTCTTGTGTTGTCACTCAGTTATGTTACCGACGTTCCTTCATGCCATGAGGTCAAACTGCCCAGCATCTTCTCTCCTCATCTCTCCTGCCTCTCTTCCCCTTCAATTTTTCTGTTGTGACTACATACTCCAGCTTCCCCTTCCCATGGTATGATCAAAAATGTGAACTAACCTCTTCTGATCCGAGTTACCAGTTCTCTGTGCAAGCGAACGTCTATGAAGATATCCTAATTTCTTTTTCTATCCTCCCAAGGTGTTCTCATAATTCTTCTGTAAAACCACATCTCTGCAGTCTCCACATAATTTCCCACCTGTCTCCTAACTGTCCATGATTCGCGTCCTTACATCAATCAATCAATCAATCATGTGCCATGCCGGAAAGCGTTAGCGGTCATGACTCGCCATTTCACTCGATCACCAGCGTCGTGGATCAGCTCAGTGTTCCTGTCTAGTCCATGCCATGTGGCCAAGCCATCCAGGTATTTTCCTCTTGGTCTGTTCCCTTCGATCTTGCCAGTTGTCACTAAGTTCTCCAATCCATTTCTTCTGATAACATGCCCAAAACATTTTGACTAATGTAGCTCTTAAGAAATCTGTCCCTCTTCTCGACTGACAAAAAAAGAACATGGCAGAGAATATTCGTCATCCTGTGACGTGTTGCCTTTGCTTGGGCTATTCTACATTTAACTTTCTCAATGGAGGTCAGCGTGGCTATATGGATGCGAGCGCAACATCTTAAACTTCCGGTATACTGATGCCGAGATACGGAGGATCAACCCCTGCACGATCAGTTGGATTAAAATGTTGACTTCTTGTTCTTGACTTGGGGATGTAAATTATAAGTACCTCAGAAGACGGAGTGGGTTCGCCTGAAGGTGAGGGACACTGGTAATAGGGAAATCTTTTCCAGACGCAAAACTCAGTCCAGTACATTGAAAGTAGTATCCCGTGTATGGGAAATGCTTGAGTTCAAAGCGAGGAAACTCCCCAAAAACAATATACTTTCTCACTACATTAATTTGCTGTTATTGAAGTACCCAAATACTTCAATACATTGACTTGTTTCAGAATGGTTCCATGCATTTTCATGATGCTTGTGGGTATACTGATTAGAGACATTAGACGTGACAGTCACAATTTTTGGGCCACGTGATTGAGGGGGAAATAATTCACAATTTTTGGGACACGTGATTGAGAGGGAAATAAGTCACAATTTTTGGGACATGTGATTGGGAGGAAAATAACAAGGGGAAGACATAGTCGTAAATACCTGCGTGGTTTAGCCAAATGGCATGGTCGAGACAAGAACACAGAGCTGATCCACGAATCTGGTGATCGTGTGAGATGGCGAAACATGACCGCTCAAGCTTATCGGCATGGCACACGATGATGGTGATGTGGGTATACCATTCTCCTGTGTAATAGCCATTACTTCAGTTTTATTTTCTTTAAATATAGCACCCAACTAGACAGGCAAGGGCCTAACTGTCTCCATTTGGCTTTACCTCTTTCTCCGTCACTTGGTCTAGTGCCCTGCCAGACGTCTTCTCACTTTTTCGTACCTTAAGCCAGACCGTCCATGTATCTCTTTGACCTGGCTATCGCGTTTTTAGGTCATCTCTGTGTCGTGTATTTTTCGTTGCAAAGGTCACATTAACTCATATCCGTCTTGTCTGTTTACATTCACACCTGTCATTAACTCTTGTCTTATAGTAGAGACTGTGACAGCGGTGCATATTCAGGCTCGTGTGTAATCGACCTTTAAGTGTTAAGTGTTGTATGTAAATAGAATGTAAGTGTTAAGTGTTGTATTCAACGTGTCTGTAGGTGTTACGTGTTGTACGCATCTTGAATGTAAGTGTTAAGTGTTGTATTCAACTTGTCTGTAAGTGTTACACGTAGTATGCAACTTTTCTGTAAGTGTTACACGTAGTATGCAACTTGAATGTAAGTGTTATGTGTTGTTATGTGCAACGTGTCTGTGTTATATACAACTTGGATGTATGTTTTAAGTGTTGTTAAATGCAATGTGTTTGTAGGTGTTATATAACATTGCTTTGTAAGTGTTGTATGCAACGAGTCTGTAAGTGTTATATACAACTTGTAAGTAAGTGTTATATACGCCTTGTATGTAAGTGTTGTATACAACTTGTGTGTAACTGTTGTATGCACCATGTTTGTAAGTGTTATATGCAACGTGTATGAATAAGTATTAAGTGAGTATTCAACTTGCCTGTAAGTATTAAGTGTTGTATGCAACGTGTCTGTGAGTGTTATATTCAACGTGTCTGTAAGTGTTAGGTGTTGTATTCAGCTTGCCTATAAATGTTAAGCGTTGTAAGCAACCTCTCCTCTAACGAAGCTACCAAGAGGAAGGACGACGACAACCCACCACAAGAAAGAGACAAACCTACTGAGAATCAGAAAGAAGAGAAAGACACCAGAGTCGGAAACACCGACTCACCGACAATCATGTGGGTTGTCAAGCTTATCCAAGCAAAGCTGACAGATGAACAAATCCTGAAGCAGCTACAAGAAGAGAATCTCCACATCCGATTCTTGAAGGCGGAGCGGCTCCTCACCTACTCCAAGATTCCTACAACCTTGGCAGTAGTGACGACCACAGTATCAATCAATAAGAAAATGCAACAGCCAGAGAGATTCATCCCAAGAGTCACTCAATGTTTAAGATGCCAGAGGGGCGGCCACAGCAGAGCAATATGTCACAGTAAGACAGAGATCTGTCGATACTGCGCCGATCACCACGCCTTCAAGGAGTATCCGCTGACCAAACAGGACACGGACTTCCAAGCACCCAACAACAAGAGAAAGTGCGTCAACTGCCTGGGCAAACATGGAGCAAGATACTTGGGATGTCTGTACCTACAAAGACACAGAGACGTCTTAAAGATCGCCATTACCACAAAGACAAAATATAAGGACGCAATGCGGAGGTCGAGACAGCCACGTGCATCTCACAAGCCGAGAAAGAGCAATTGCAAAGCCAGGTTGATGAGTTAAAGAAACAAGTCAAGCTACTGCAAACACCGGCACCAGCCAGCGACAATGAAAAACTGCTTGCTGAAATAAAGGAGATCCAGCAAAACATCAAACAAGAGGCGGAGTACATGATCCAGACGACAAAGAAGAATGAAGAGATTCTACGAGACATCAAGGCGGAGAGAGAAATGCTAAAAACTGAAAGGGATTCAACCCAAAACAAACCAGCTGAAGCCAATGAAAAGAACACAGAGAAGCCGCAAGATGAAACCCAACAAAAGACCAAGCCGGAACCGCAAGATAAAACCAGCAGCCCAACCACGACACCCGAGACATTCAAGGGGAAACCAACATCCCGTCAGACAGCCAAAGAAAACCGAGATGAGTACATTGACGATGGCATGGGGTGGCCCCAGGTACCTACCTTGGAAGAGTTGCAAGGATCTGCAAGACTGGCGGAACTCAGGTGCCAGGAATTCAGAAGGCGCTGGGAAGAAAAAGAAACTAAGAAGCCCAAGAAACTCAGGGGGAAACCGATAGAATATCCAGATACATTCTATGACTCTGAGAACAGACCCGACTACCAGTACTATACAGAAGACGGAGAGATCATCCCTTAGCTGACCACGGAAGAAGAAATCGAAAGGCAACAGAAACTCAAAATCGAAAGTGAAAAAAAGGCGCAAGGAGGAAAACGAAAACAACGAAAAGCTTCTACAGACAATACACCAAAAAATGAGGCAAAAAGACCAAATAAAGAGTCCTTATAAGGACTGCAACCAGACGAGCCAGGAGCCTTCACTACCCAAATAATCCACCAGAGGAGACGGTCACAAAGAACAAATCGCTGACCAACTCCCCAGCTGACGCCAGAGACACAAACGCTTACATAACCAGTCCGAGATAGGACTCACTTGTAAGAGCGCAGAAAAGAATCAGGGAATAAACCCACAAAAACCACGGACCTCAACAATAACCACAGCTGAAAGAAGCAGACTGAACGAGGCCGAATTTGGAATTTTTGTTTTTGAATCAAGCCACTTGTCTTTAGGTGTTAAGTGTTGTACTAAGCTTGTCTGTAAGTGTTAAATGTTGCTTTCAACTTGTCTGTAAGTGGTAAATGTTGTATCCATCATGTCTATAAGTTTGAAGTGTTGCGTGCAACTTGTCTCCGTAAGTGACAAGTGCTTTGTGCAGCTTAGCGTAGCGTTTCTCGCTCTAATATGAAATACTGTAGAAATAGACAAACAGTCACGCCTCAGTATTGATGTGAAGGCAATAATTATGCGCACATTATAATATTGTTGTGTTAGCAGATGGGGTGAGATTAGAAGCCAGAGGGAGATTAACCGTCGGGGGAGATGGCAGAGGGAGATTAACTGATTCAGTGCCAAACAAAAAGTGGGTTTGTACCAAACACGGTACACAATCACATCAACAAGTATTATAGTGTAAACTTCTGTTCACTGAGCATTAAAATTGTCGAAGATACCACGAAACGAAACGAAACAAATAACACTATAACTCTAGTATGTCAATTTATCTTCTCTCTGTCCAAAGAGTGGGGGGGGGGGGTTCCCTCACATGTGGCGATATAATGTCCTTCGGTATTCAGTCAGTTGACAGTCAGAGGGTCAAAGAGAGATTATCGGTCAGATGAAAGGAATAGGAATGCTCCGTGGCGATGTGGTTATGCCGTTTGCGCCTCGCTCCCGCGCTTGTGTGTTCGATTCCGGGCTAAGTCATACGGTTCACGAAAAACAATTTACTCGGGGGCCCCTGGGGGTCGTCGTTGAAGCTACGGAGTTCGTGCTTTGTGCGGCACTTTCGGCAGGCCGACCTGCGGAAAGATACCTTTTTTTAAATATTTTTATGAAGGGGACAACGAACGAACTTTAATTTCAAAAAGTTAAGAATTTGGCACGCATGCCTGTCTAAGACTTTCATCATCATGTGTCATGCCGGCTGGCGTAGGCGTTCATGACTCTCCACAGATCTCCGTCATTGGTTTTCTGGATCAACTCCGCAATTGATATTTCTCAATGCCACCATCGCAATCCATCCAGCATCATTTCTCTTGGCCTGCCTCTGCCTCTCTTCCCCTCGATCTTTCCAGTTGTTACGATGTTCTCCAATGCCTCTCTTCTCATCACATAACCCAAAAAAAAATATTTGCCTCTTTCTTATTGTTGTATATAATGTTCTAGTTTTATTAGCCGCTTTCAGGCTTTCGTTGTTAGTTACTTTAGCAGTCCAAGGAATTCGCAACATTCGTCTCAGGAACCACATCTCTGTTGCTTCCATTCTCTTCCTAATTTGTTCATTTACATTCCAAGATTCACAGCCATACATCAAAACAGGTTCTATATAGCTCTTCAGCATTCTCTTTCTTACATTCAATGATAGTGACCTATTGCATAAGATATTCTTCATTTTCTGAAATGCAGCACTTGCTTGCCCTATTCTGCTCTTAGTCTCTGTTGTGCATCTTCCATCTGATGTTATAAATGTCTCTAGATATTTAAAATTATCCACTTGGTTAATAATTTTCCCTTCTATCTCTAGTTCACATCTGGGTGTCATCTTTTTTCTTTGATAACATCATTGTTACTGTTTTCCTGATATTCAAGGAGGGTCCTTTCTTTGCACTCTCTGTTATTACAGTGTCCATCAATTCTTATAGATCTTTTGCATTATCCGCCATCAATACTGTGTCATCTGCATAGCGTATATTATTTATAATTATTATAAACTCCGAATATTATTCCTGGCTTTTCTTTGATCTCTCTCATTATTACTTCGCTATAGAGGGAGAAGAGATCCGTTGACAAAACACATCCCTGTCTTACTCCCAGCTTTATGTGTTCATAATTTCCTACTTTATTTCCCAGCGTCTAAGACTCTGTCCTTCTTATTTAACCTTTCGTACATTGTGTCACCCATAAACCACTTATGAGGCTAGTCTAAGACAACAGCAGTAACCATATATGCTCCCAAGGCGGCCAAAGGAAACGCTTTAAAGACACTCTGAAGATCTCAGTAAAAGGTTTTGGAATTCATCATGACACCTGGGAGACTGCTGCCAAAGACACAAATTCGTGGCGTACATCATTACACAAGGGTGTAGTCACTTGTGAAGCAACCAGGACTGCAAGAGCTGTGAAGAAAAGGCAGGACATAAAAACCACTGCAGGAAATCCTCCTCCAGAAACGTCAAGCATTCTTTGTCCACATTGTCAAAGAACATTTCGAGCCAAAATAGGCCTTATCAGCCATCTTAGAACTCACGGCTCCATACTTTCAAACCCACTGGATGAAATGAATGGTCGTCATCATTCTTGATGTTGATGGACAAACAATACACAACCATATATGCACTTGGAAAATGTGCAAAACGTCACCACTACAGGACTTATTAATACTATTAATACTAATAATACTAATTATAGACACGTCAATTGTAATTAGCTAAAGGAGATACATAATAAGATTCATGAGAAGAATACTAAATGTATCAAGAAGAGAAAAAAGAAGAAAAGAAGAAATTGAGACTACAGTGGGGGTTATAGCAGCGTTACATTTCATTAGAAAACAGAATTTTAAATGGTTCGGCCATATAACTAGGCTAGTAACTGACAGTATACCACAACAAGCAATGATGTACAGATCAAATGGTAGCAGAAGATGAGACCATTAACGTCAATGATTTTTTGATTTTTTTTTTTTTTTTTGCATATCCTTTACAGGACATCGCTGTCAACATCAGCATCTTTCAGCTGATTGTTCATTTCTTGGCAAGATTACGCTCAGTAGTTTGCCATTGTTTCTGAGCGCCTGGCTCACATACCCCGTAAGTTACTGACGCGGCTAGAACCGCCACCGATTCTCGCGTACGTTACGTTACTTACGAGAGTATAGGGATTACGGCGAAAGTCGCTAACTCCCTCGGCCAGGGAGACAGAGTCCATGGTAATATCGATATATGAAGCCAATAAGCGGGCACTCTCCAGCTGTTTATGCTTCAAACGCAAGACGGTCTACTGCCGAGTCGCCCTCATCTATGCATCGACCGCAGTATGTAGGATAACGAATTGTGTTCGTAACTCTGTCGTCACAGAACCGGCCTGTACCAGTGGTAGTCTGCTTTTAACTGGTGTTGACGCCCGTGTGTTGCCGGGGCCCATACGGGGGAGCAAAGAATAGTAACACTGTAGCCTACCACGCACGTCGTAACAGGCGACTAAGGAGGCTATGGTTCCGTCGCCCTGCCACTGAGAGAGTGCGTGGCGCGACACTGAGCTGTGAATTTCGCGTGGAATGCTTTTGCGTCTGTCCGCGGTTGTTTTTCTCGTGAACTGCATGTTCGGAACGATGACGGACGGCTGTTGCTGGATTAACTGGTTTGCCTTTTCGGTTCACGAGTGAATTTTTCGGGATCCCTTTGGAGTCGTCGCTGGAGCTACGGAGTCCGTGATTTGTGCGGCGCTTTAGGTGGGTCGCCCTGCGGAAAGAGACCGAGCCATATGGGATGAAACCCGGGTCTTTCTGATGACTGCCGTTTCCATCGATGATGAACTGTATTTTTCGTGGAGGACTGTTTTGTTGGCATTCTGGCAGCGGCATTATGCACCGTGTACCTGTGCGGGCTGTTGGCTTGCCGACACTCCTGTCTATTCCATTGTTCACATAGGGCAGTGAGAAGCATTTTGTATGATATTCACTGGCACAGGAACGGGGCAATATGGGGACGACCCGTTGCCGTGAAGTTGGAACCGCGACTAACTAACTAACTAACTAACTAACTAACTAACTAACTAACTAACTGGTGTTGAGTCGGCTATATATTAAGCTGCGCATAACACTTGTATTTTATTGGAAGGCAGCAAGTCAAATGGTTTAGCCATGCAAGTAGGTTACCAACTAACAGTATACCACAACAAGCAATGATGTACAGACCAGAGGGAAGCAGAGATCGAGGCCTACAACGTAAACGATGGACGGAGGAAATAGCAGAGTCCATGGGAGTATCGATACATGAAGCCCATAAGCGGGCACTCTTCCACTGTTTATACTTCACCTCAACACCGCAAGGTACAAGAGGAACATGATGAGATGAGATGAGATAACACTTAACACTCACAGACAAGTTGCATATAACACCTAACACTTACAGACACACTGCATATTCTAACAAGTTGCATATATACACACAAGTTGCATATAACACTTAACACTTACACACTAGTTGCATATAACACTTAACACCTACAAACAAGTTGCATACAACACTTAAAACTTACACACAAGCTGCTCAACAGAGGAAAGCTAAACATCTGCATAGAACGCGTTGTGTGATTTCACAACCGCTATGACGTCAATGATGCACGACAACTTCTGACACAATTCACAAATTATATCCCAATGTTGTATTTTCTCATCTTTATTCATCTTTGGAGCAAACATCCGCCAAGCATTACTTTGTTTACATGTTCACATGGCGTAGTGTAATTGCTTGACTATCTAAACAAATAAAATGCAATAATTTATGAGCAGCATTATGTTTTGTTTTTACACAAACGGGCCGAAGGAAACAGTTAGTTGCATATCGTTTACATGACGTTGCAGTCAACCCCAGCATTTTTGTTGTTTGTGATCTCTTGGCAAGTTTACGTTCAGCGGTTTGCCATTGCTGTCTGAACGACCGACATTCTTACCATTGTATGAAAACTAACGCAAAGGCGGCCTGCTTCCAAATCGACCGCATGGATCGAGTTTCAGGAGACACGACATAGATAGAGTTTCAGGAGACAGGACATGGATAGAGTTTCAGTAGATAAGACATGGATAGAGTGTTAGCAGACAGCACATGGATAGAGTTTCAGCAGACAGGACATGGATAGAGTTTCAGGAGATAGCACATGGA
This sequence comes from Cepaea hortensis, assembly GCA_963921405.1. Lineage (NCBI taxonomy): Eukaryota > Metazoa > Mollusca > Gastropoda > Stylommatophora > Helicidae > Cepaea > Cepaea hortensis. Next base: position 59,792,199 of record OY992897.1, on the reverse strand, counting down.
TAGAGTTTCAGGAGACAGCACATGGATAGAGTTTCAGGAGGCAGCACATGGATAGAGTTTCAGGAGACAGCACATGGATAGAGTTTCAGCAGACAGGACATGGATAGAGTTTCAGGAGACAGCACATGGATAGAGTTGCAGGAGTAAGCACATGGATAGAGTTTCAGGAGAAGCACAAGACAGAACGGCTTTGTCGTGAGGGTTTTAAGAGTTTATGCTCCAGTGGGGAATTAAGTACAGTAAAATTATAGTTTTGCGTAACTTGAGTATAGTTATTCTTTAACCTATTCAGTACTAAACAAAGAGAAGGTTTGAATGAAACATGATGCCCAATCAAATGAACACATATTGTAATGTATTTCCACTCATTGGGCATTGAGATTAAGGAGAAAACAAGCAAAACGATGACCGAAGCATGGCGATATATAGTCCTTCTGTACAAATAGGGGTCACATTTGACGATATTTTATCCTTAGAGACTGAATCAGTTAAATGGCAATATAAAAAAGATATATACAGTCGCATGACTTATGTGTTGTCTTAAGACCTTACATATTCTATTCCACTGCAGAACGAGATGTGGTAATCTGTTCCCTTCCTTAATTTTCTAGACAATTCCCAGAAATTCTGAAAATTATTCGGTCCACATTTTCTGAAACTGGTTCGACCCTCGTCATCATCATATGACATGCCGATAAGCGTGGGAGGTTATGTTTGGCCATCTCACACGATCACCAGAGTCGTGGATCAGTTCTCTGACCTTGTCTCGGCCACATGGTCATGCCATCGAGATATTTACTTCTCTGCATTCCCCTTATTTCGTTGTCCCTCTGAATCTTGCCAGTTGTCACCAAGTTCTCTAGTTTACTTCTTCTCATAATGTCTACAAAATATTGTCTACGTCTAGGTCTATCTACATCTAATTTCTCTAATCAGCATACGGTTTTCATCAGCTTCTTTAGGGCCCTAGAGCCATACATACCGGAATCAAGAATCCTTACATAACTGGGGATTTAACCACGGCCAATGTGACTCGGTCGGCAAGAGCACTAAGAACGGTGCCACCGCGGATACTAAAGACATACATACTAGTCGTTTAGTCGTTTAGTCGTTTAGTCGTTGGATCAACATCACGGCACACGGTTTAACCCATAAGTGCTCCGTTTTCCTCCTAACTCAAACCTGAGTCTGTAGAAACTCAGCTCAATGCACGAACTCCGTTGCATCGGCGAGGATCCTTAAATACTTTGGGTAGATTTTTAACTCGAAACCAATGCAAGGCTACTCTTTTTCGATTTCCAACTGCCAAGGGATTTTTAACGTTCGCAACAATACACACGGGCGTCCGATCTCACTACCCAGAGACCAGGGGAAATTTGATTACTGGAAGTCCAGGTGGATTTTTTTAAATAAATCCCGGTCCTCACCGGGGCCTGAACCCGGGACCTCCAGCACTCGAGGCGGACACCATACCTCGAGACCACTCAGCCCCCTAGACATACATACTATTCCACCAGAGCTCCTACAGATACGGTTAAGCCGGCACACATACAGTACACAATATCTTGACAACAGCTTCGGCAGCTTGATTAAACAGTTCTATAGCCATGGTTAACCTGACAAACATACGGCACACAACAACTTGAAAAAAAAGCATCACCAACATGGTTAAACAGTTCTACAGCCATGGTTAACATGGCAAACATACGGCACACAACAACTTGAAAAGAAAACAAAACATCAGCAACATGGTTAAACAGTTCTACAGCCATGGATAACATGGCAAACATACGGCACACAACAACTTGAAAAGAAAACAAAACATCAGCAACATGGTTAAACAGTTCTACAGCCATGGATAACATGGCAAATATACGGTACACAACAACTTTAAAAAACCATCAGCAACTTGGTTAAACAGTTCTACAGCCATGGGGGAAAAGGAGAGATGAAGGAGATGACGATGAGCAGAAACATGAGGGTAGTGGTGATGCTGTAGTTGCTGTTGCCACTTCCTCCTGTTGAACTGTCTGTGAATAAACAGAAAATAGTTGTAACATAAAACATGCAGAAAATATACGTAAGATTAGACATACAGAAAATATACATAGCATCAGATATACAGAAAATAAACGTAACATTTGATATACAAAAAATATACGTAACATTAGATATATAGAAAATATTTATCACACTACATAAATAGAAAATATACGTAATATCAGATTTAATGAAAATGAACGTAACATTAGACGTTCAGAAAATATACGTATATTGTATGTGCAGACAATATGCATGACATTATTTATACACAGATAATATACATTACATTAGACATATTGAATCTATACGTAACATCAGACTTATAGAAAATGTGCATAACAGTTGACAAACAGAATATGTCCCTTACATTAGATATACAGAATGCATTAAAACATTAGACATATAGAAAATATACAAAACAATAGATGTATAAAATATATATCTAAAATCATACATATAGAATATATTCATAATATGAAAGACACATAGAGATATATAACATTAGACATACAGAAATATAAATAACGTTATAAATATAGAATATATACATAACATTAAACTTATTGGATATATGCATGGAAATAGACATACAGAATATATACCTAACATTAGACATAAGAATATATGTAACATTAGACATACAGAATATATGTAACATTAGACATACAGAATATATGTAACATTAGACATACAGAATATATGTAACATTAGACATACAGAATATATGTAACATTAGACATACAGAATATATGTAACATTAGACATACAGAATATATGTAACATTAGACATACAGAATATATGTAACATTAGACATACAGAATATATGTAACATTAGACATACAGAATATATGTAACATTAGACATACAGAATATATGTAACATTAGACATACAGAATATATGTAACATTAGACATACAGAATATATGTAACATTAGACATACAGAATATATGTAACATTAGACATACAGAATATATGTAACATTAGACATACAGAATATATGTAACATTAGACATACAGAATATATGTAACATTAGACATACAGAATATATGTAACATTAGACATACAGAATATATGTAACATTAGACATACAGAATATATGTAACATTAGACATACAGAATATATGTAACATTAGACATACAGAATATATGTAACATTAGACATACAGAATATATGTAACATTAGACTGGAGCTGGAGTCAGGTCTTAGTCAGATATGACTGAGCTACCGTATGACAGTAGACGGTACTACCTGCTTTCTGTCAGCGCCGAATGTTGGGCGGCGCTTACCAAACCCGACACCCCACATTGTGCCAACGGCTTCGGGCGGAAGAGCGCAATTGAGAGGGTACTAGCCTTATCCTGGTGCGAGGAAATGCAACCCAAAGACAAAATAAGTCATGGCAGGGCAGACCAGGCCCTAAGCCTTGGATGGCAGCTGGTCTAGGATCGAAGCTCCGACAGGCGGACAGTTAGAGCATTGCTTTGCTGATCCGGCAGCTTCTGCAGCTTGTCTTGTTCCAGATTATAGGTGTCAACTTTCCTCTGGAGTGAGAACTAGGCAGGCCGAGAGAGGGATCATGCTGCATGGGCAACACATGGTTTCTTTATTTTAGCCCAGGCTTTGTGCTACGGAGAGGCAATAACTCCATCCCTGCTCTTAACCGGTCTCGGAATCAAAGCGAGAGGCAACTGTTACGGGTTATAAGTCCTTGTCAGTTGGCGAAGACATGGTGCGCCACGCGTTGCCTCTGACGGTGGGAGACACCTACAATGTCACTTATCAGCTACCGCCCGCCTCAAGCTGGGCATCCCCCAGCCAATTGGGTGCTGATCCGCCACAGCCTGCCTGCTTCAATGGGTGCTTGGGGCTAGGACAAAATCTGAATTGCAGGCTGTAAAACCAATGCACCAGGTATTAATAAAAAGAATAGAAACCTCAAGCTACGGCTTGCAACCTGGAACGTGAGAACCATGTGTCCAGGATTTTCCACTGACTTGACAAATATTGACGATGTGAGAAAAACGGCTGTGATTGATGCTGAACTCAATCGTCTTAACATTTATATTGCTGTCCTGCAGGAGACTCGCCTCGCTGAGGAAGGGTCACTCAGGGAAAACAATTACACCTTTTTTTGAAAGGGAAGAGGGCAGGCAGAAAAAAGGCAACATGGTGTGGGCTTTGCAGTGAAGAATTCGCTACTGGGAATGATTGATATCCCAGCTGGAGGTAATGAAAGATTATTATCACTGCGCTTGGCAACCTCTTGTGGATTTGCCACCATTCTCACTGCATATGCACCGACACTCGCTTCCTCTGATGATGTGAAGGATACGTTCTATGAGCAGCTAGACTCTGCGATCAAGGCAGTTCCAAAATCCGACTACATTTATATGCTCGGTGATTTCAATGCTTGTGTGGGCAAGGACTCGAGATCATGGCCAGTGTGCCTTGGAAAATACAACATCGTTCGCATGAATGATAATGGGCAAAGGCTGCTGGAGCATTGCACTAGAAATGACCTATGTATTACAAACTCCTTTTTTTTTAAACAAAAGAGATGCATAAGGTCACATGGAAACATCCAAGATCCGGCCATTGGCATCAGCTGGACTTCATTATCACACGGAGACAACATCTGAACTATACATCATTAACTCGAAGTTACCACAGTGCTGACTGTGATACAGATCATTCTTTGGTTGTTGCAAGGTTTAGACTGAGACCAAAGAGAATCTACACAGCTAAACACAAGTCTAGCCCCAGGATTAATATTACTAACACTCACGATCCTGGAAAGTGCTTTGAATCTCAACAGCAACTTGAAGACGCTTTCAATGATACATCAGAAAATTGTATAGTAAATGATAAATGGAGTAAACTTAAGGAAACTATTTATAAAACAGCGGTAGGGGTTTACGGCACTGTGGATCATAAGAGGCAGGACTGGTTTGCGGCAAACAGCCAGATACTGCAGCCCTTGATTGATAAAAAGAAGATAGCTCTCTTAAGAAACAAGGAAAGACCAACGCGTAACACTCTGAGTGAGCTGAAGCAAGCGAGGAAGGATGTACAAAAGGCTGCCAGGCAATGTGCGAATGACTATTGGATCAAGTTATGTGAGTCCATTCAAATTGCAATTGATAAGGGAAACATCAGAAGCATGTATGAAGGGATAAAGAAAGCCTGTGGTCCAATGATCAAAAGAAGTGCACCGCTGAAAACCTTGACTGGAGAAATCATCACTGATAAGAAACAGCAGATGGATAGATGGGTCGAGAACTATTTAGAGCTTTACTCAAGTGAGACCAAGCTAGCGGATGATGCCCTCAACGCCATAGAGGCCCTGCCAACTCTTGACCACCTGGACACACTTCCCACTATAACAGAAGTTAAGTGTGCTAAGGATGGGATTCCAATAGAGGTAATCAGGAGTGGGCAAGACACACACGCTCTACAGATCCACCAGCTAATAGAGCTGTGCTGGCGAGAAGGACAAGTCCCACAGGATTTCAAAGATTCAAACATCATAACGCTGTACAAGAACAAGGGAGATCGGAGCGACTGTAACAACTATAGGGGTATCTCACTTCTGTGTATTGTTGGGAAAGTATTTGCCAGAATTGTCCTGCACAGACTTCAAGTCCTGGGAGATCAAGTCTACCCCGAATCACAGTGCGGCTTCCGTCAGAACCGGTTTACCGTTGATATGATATTCTCATTGCGACAGATGCAAGAAAAATGCCGGGAACAAAATCAGCCACTGTTTATTGCCTTCATCGACCTCACAAAGCCATTCGATTTGGTCAGTCGTGAAGGTCTGTTCAAAGCACTAAAGAAGATTGGCTGTCCATCAACTCTTCTGTCCATTGTGGAATCGTTCCACACAGGCATGAAGGGTATAATCAAGTTTGGTGGCTCAACTTCAGAAGAGTTGAAATCAAGAGTGGAGTTAAGCAAGGTTGTGTACTATCCCCCACCCTCTTTGGGATATACTTTTCACTTCTACTGTAATATGCCTTTCGTGATCAGGATGACGGTATATACATTCACTCACGCTCAGATGGTGGCCTCTATAATGCTCAGAGATTGAAGGCCAACACCAAAATTAGCAGGGTACTAATTAGAGAGTTGCTTTTTGCGGATGATGCTGCGATTACGACCCACTCTGAGGAAGAATTACAACATCTACTATCTGCATTCTCCAATGCTTGTTCTTAAATTGGTTTAACAATTAACAAAAAGAAGACACAGATTATATGCAGAGACACTGCACTTTATTGACGACGCCGAACTGGAGATAGTAGACCATTTTACATATCTAGGATCAGAGGTAAATAGCAAATTATCCCTCGATCAGGAAATCAACATCAGGATTGGCAAGGCAGCAACAACAATGAACATGTTAGCAAAAAGAGTCTCGGAGAACAGGAAGCTTACTGCCAAAACAAAAGTCCTCGTCTACCAAGCCTGTGTCCTTAGTACTCTTCTTTATGGCAGTGAAACCTGGACAACTTACTCACGCCAAGAGAAACATTTAAATAGCTTTCATATGCGGTGTCTGCGAAGAATACTTGGTATTAAGTGGCAAGACAAAATCACATATACTGAAGTGTTGGAAAGATCAGGTTGTGTGACGGTGTATTCCATGCTCAGTCTTCGTAGACTTAGATGGATAGGACACGTTAGGAGGATGGATGATGGTAGAATACCAAAGGACATCTTTTTTGGTGAATTACAGACGGGTAGGAGATCTCATGGTCGGCCTCTACTACGATACAAAGATGTGTGTAAACGGGACATGACTGATACAGGCATTCATAATGCACATTGAGAGCACGTCGCCGCTGAACGTGTTGCATGGAGGGCAACTATCAGAAATGGAATAAAGACAAAGGAGAAAATGATTGCAGATAAAGCACACACAGAGCGTGAGAGACGTAAGATGGTGCAAAATGGTGGAAGTGACCATGTTTTCACATGCACCTTCTGTGGGCAAACATTTGCAGCAAGAATTGGCCTTACCAGCCACACTCGCCACCGCCATGGATCGTAGTTATTAAGCCTTTTTGAAGCACAATGTACCAAACTATCGTCTGTCAAGACGGAAAGGTGCCAATGAGACATATAGAATATATGTAACATTAAACATACAGAATATATACCTAACATTAAACATACAGAATATATGTAACATTAAACATATAGAATATATGTAACATTGACATATAGAATATGTATATATAACATTGAACATACAGAATACATAACTTTTTTTCATCAGTCGACTCGACGAGCTATCGAGATCAAGTCGCCTTATCGGTTAACGCAGAGGATGCCTCGCGTTAAAAAACGCCGCGCAGAGGCACGCGCTATACACAGCCGGGAAGAAGAAGGCAGAGGCGAGGAAGGCCGCTGCGCCTGCTGGGCCCATATCTTCAAGCAGCAGTCCGGCACCTAACACCAGCTGAAGCCGACCCAGTTGATAAAGAAACCACATCACAAGCCAGCAGCAGCCGGGAAGTTCCAACCAGCTCCAAGACGATGCAGCCCAATCTACTAGTGACCTCCACCCAGGAGAAAACAACAGCAACATCTGAGGACTTCATCGGCAGAATACTGCTCAAACAGACAAGCGTGGGTGAAGCTAAACTGTCGGCGCTACCAACAGACAAGTTAATCAGTCTGTTGGAAAACGAGCTGGGAAGACACAGCATCAACCAGCTTCGCAAGACGCATGAGGCAGTAGTGGTCTCCCTCAACAACAACCCAAAGACCACAGCACTTATGAAGAAGATAACACAAGATGAGAAAGCCGACATCAAGCTTCACCACGGCATCTTATTGGAAGCCAGCCGACACAACATGATGAAACGGTGGGTCATCAAACGAGTCAAGACCCATCTCACCAACGATCAGATCAGGGAGTTGCCGACAAGGGAAAACCACAAACTGAAGATCACCAGTGCCGAGAGGATCATCGGAAAGAACAACATCCCCTCTACTGTCGTCGTCGTAACATCAGAGGACCGACTGATCCCTCAATACATCAGATGGGACAAGAGAGACCAAGTTCCAGAGCACTACATACCCAGAGTGCTGCAATGCTCTAAGTGCCAGAAGTTTTGGCACACCCGTGCCACCTGCAAGAGTGAGGTTGAGGTTTGCAGATACTGCTCTGGACCTCATCCATACAGCCAGTGCCAGCACGCGAAGATCGACAAGGACTTCAGGAGGCCTAACAATAACAGAAAATGCGCCAACTGCCTCGGCAACCACGGCGCCAGGTACCTTGGCTGCCCCTGCCACCAAGACAGCAAGGAAGCTATGAAGATCGCCACCAAGACTAACATGCCCTATAAAGAAGCTAGGAGGCAGTACGAGGCCACCAATCGACTCACCAAAAGTGACAAAGCACAACTGGAAGGCCAACTGAAGGACCTGCGATCAAAGTTCACCATCATGGAGGAGGAAAAAAACAAAACGCAAGAAACACAGATAACAGCCGCTCAGCGCATCCTGGACGAGGCGAGGCAAGTTCAACAGAAGATCGAGCAGGATGTTGCCCGGATGGCTGTTATACAGGCTGAGACAGAAGAATGGCTATCAAGCAGGGAGAAAGAAAACGACAAGAAGCAAGAAACACAGTCAACGACCGCTCAGCGCATCCTCGACGAAATGAAGCAAGTCCAGCAGCAGATAGCTCAAGATTACGCTCGGATGACTGCTGTAAAGGCTGAGACGGATAAACAGCTACTTAAAATACAAGACACTTTTCATGAGACGCTCGACCTGCTCCAGACCAAGAACCAGACAGCGACACCCGAACCAGAGGAAACAAGAGCACAAATAGACGAAGATACAGAGGAAGAACAATATCGCTCACCACCAAGACCCGACTGGCGAACGCCGAGAAGATTCGAAGGCAACTCACGACGGAGAAATAGAAGGAACACCAGGAGAGACGACAACTGGTAAAACTCCCTGAAGGAAGCAGCACCAAATGACGGGGTGGGTACCCAATTACTCCGGGCCACAACAAGTGCGCGACTCTGTCCAGACATGTAAAACCTCATCAAGACAGCAACGAACGCAATCAACCCATCAGAAGCCGGGAAGCTGACAACAAGCAGCCCAAAGTACGAAAGACAAACTTCAAGGTACACCATAAACACCCTACATAGCCAAGTCAGAAAACGAAGGCTGAAAGGGGGTACTCGTACCAACAACGGAAACGGAATCGGAATAGAATACATAAATAACATTAGACATACATAATATATACATAACATTAGAAACACAGAATATAAATATTTATTTATTATGTCTGTGTCCTACCTCGACACTGGCTTCCATCTCTCGTGTATCCAGAAGGGCAAGCAGGACAGTAGTTTTGAGGAATACCGCTACAGGTGGATCTCTCTCGGATGAGGCAGTCATCGCAGGTATTGACTGGCTTCTCACAGAATCTGCCCGTGCTGTTGCCCTTGCAGGTACACAACATCATGTTGACATTTCCTGGTGACGGAAAGGCAATGTCATTTACCCATTGCACTCACGTACCACCATTTGACATTCTCATGATAGAATTGTAATGGCATTTACTCGTGAACTCGAACAACATCACATTAAAATTTGCTGGAGACAGAATGGCAATGTCATTACCCATGCACTCACGTAACATCATTTGACATTTCTTGGTAAAAGAATAGCGATGTCATTTATTCGTACACTCGCACAAAAATAACATTGACATTTCCTGGTTTTAGAATTATAATTTCGTTTACCCTTGCACTCATGTAACATCATGTGACATTTCTTGGTGACAGAATTGGGATGTCATTTACTCTTACACATCAAATTGACATTTTTAGCTAAGGAATTACAGTGTTATCATTAACAAAAGAAGCGGGTGGCCGAGTAGTCAAAATGTCCACCTAACACATTCTAGGGCTGCGTTCGATGCTTGGTAATCCTCCGGCGTTTCAAAAATTATTCTCGCCCGTACATATTTTGACAAGTGAAGGAGAAGTAGTCTTTACTGCTCTTTGCGAAAACAAATTGCACAATCTAATAACAAACTGCTCAAGCTTAAAACAAATTGCTCGGTCTTAAAACAAACTAATAAGACTTAAACAAATTGCTCAGACTGGAATCAAATTGCACGGCCTTGAAACAAACTACTCAACCTTAAAAAATTTGCTCAACCTCGAAAACAAATTGCTCGGTCTAAAAGTAAACTGCTAAACCTTGAAACAAATCTTTATAGCGTTCATCAACATTGGTACAAACCGTAACGATAAAAAAAACAAGCAAAAACCACGAAGACAACATTTTTAAAAATATATTAGACTATTGCTAATTTCTACTTACACCACAAAAGTATAAATGCCTAACTTTGTGTATTGTCACATTGTTGGCACTACAGCGTGGATGACAGAAGTGTGACGAGGTGACATGACAAACAACAGTTGACAGAAGTGTGACAATGTGACAAGACAAGCGATAGTTGACTGAAGTGTGACGATGTGACAAGACCAGCAACAAATGACTGAAGGACAGCCGGTTACCATGCATGTCAGCGTGTCAGTGCCACGGCTTCTGTCACGTGACCTATTAGTTGTAAGCAGGACAGTTAGTAGAGTACTGATGTGTACTATAATGTAGTAGATAGAGGAATGATTTGTGCTATAGTGTAGTGGAGGAATAGTGTGTGCGTTAGCGTAATTGAAATGTGATGTGTGATAAAGTGTAGTAGAGAAATGATGTGTGCAGTAGTGTAGTAGAGGAATGATGTGTACTGTAGTGTAGTGGAGGAATGATGTGCTGCAGTGTGGTAGAGGAATGATGTGTGTTATAGTATAGTAGAGGAATGATGTGTGCTGTAGTGAGGTAGAGGAATGGTGTGTGCTGTAGTGAGGTAGAGGAATGGTGTGTGTAATAGTATAGTAGAGGAATGATGTGTGATGTAGTGTAGTAGAAGTATGATGTGTGCCATAGTACAGTAGAAGAGTGGTGTGTGCTCTAGTGTAGTAGAAGTATAATGTGTGCTATAGTGTAGTAGAGGAATGATGTGTGTTATAGTATAGTAGATGAATGGTGTGTGTTATAGTGTAGTAGTGGAATTATGTGTGCTGTAGTGTGGTCTAAGTACCTTGTGTGCTATAGTGTGGCAGAGGAATGATGTGTGTTATAGTGTAGTAGTGGAATTATGTGTGCAGTAGTGTGGTATAAGTACCTTGTGTGCTATATTGTGGCAGAGGAATGATGTGTGTTATAGTGTAGTAGTGAAATTATGTGTGCTGTAGTGTGGTATAAGTACCTTGTGTGCTATAGTGTGGCAGAGGAATGATGTGTGTTATAGTGTAGTAGTGGAATTATGTGTGCTATAGTGTGGCAGAGGAATTATGTGTGTTATAGTGTAGTAGTGGAATTATGTGTGCTATAGTGTGGCAGAGGAATGATGTGTGTTATAGTGTAGTAGAAGTATGATGTGTGTTATAGTGTAATAGACGAGTGGTGTGTGCTATAGTGTAGTATAGGAATGGTGTGTGCTATAGTGTAGTATAGGAATGGTGTGTGCTATATTGTAGTAGGGGAATTGTGTGTGCTATAGTGTAGTATAGGAATGGTGTGTGCTATAATGTAGTAGGGGAATTGTGTGTGCTATAGTGTAGTATAGGAATGGAAGGTGCTATAGTGCAGTAAGTGAATGGTGTGTGCTATATTGTAGTAGAGGCATGATGTGTGCTATAGTGTAGTAGAGGAATAATGTGTGCTATCCTGTAACAGAGGAATGATGTGTACCATAGAGTAGTAGATGAATGGTGTGTACTATAGTGTAGCAGAGGAATGATTGTACCTAGTGTAGTGGAGGAATGATTGTCCTATAGTGTAGTAGAGGAATTATGTGTGCTATAATGTAGTAGTGGAATGGTGTGTACTATAGTGCAGTAGAGAAATTGTTTGTGCTATAGTGTAGTAGGTGAAGTTATGTGTTACAGTGTAGTAGATGAATGATGTGTGCTATAATGTAGTAGAAGAATGATGTGTGCTATAATTTAGTAGATCAGTGGTTCTCAACCTTTTTTGGCCCATGCCCCCCTTTACCATATGTTCAGAACGTCATTCCCCCCCCCCCCATTTCGTGTTTCCTCCCTATAAATCCCCCCACCCTTACACAAATGGAAGCTAAATTTAAATTTAATAACACCTGCTAGAACAAGTCTAGACATCTACATAAAACATTATTTGCGTGTCTGCTTACGTTATAAAAGGAATTTCATTAGGGCGAGAAGTACAGAACCGTAAAATTTAGAGGGAAAAACAATATCAAGTAACTGGTTCTTGTATTAAAGCGATCTTGAAAAAATCTTAATTCCCCCCTGGAAACCCTATAATTCCCCCCTGGGGGGAGGGGGGTTGGGGGGGGGGAGAATTCCCCACAGGTTGAGAACCACTGTAGTAGATGAATGATGTGTGCTATAGTGTAGTAGATGAAGTTCTGTGTTGCGGTGTAGTAGATGAATGGTGTGTGCTATAATGTAGTAGAGGAATTATGTGTGCTATAATTTAGTAGAGGAATGATGTGTGCTATAATGTAGTAGATGAAGTTCTGTGTTAAAGTGTAGTAGATTAATGATATGTGCTATAGTGTAGTAGACAGAATGATGTGTGTTATAGTGTAGTAAAAAGTGATAGAATGAAATCCAGAAATCAAAGTCAGAACGTGGAGACAAAGACTACTGCAAGAAAACATCACCGTGTTGATAAACATACAAACAATAAAATAAAGAGAGACAGACAATGGAAGATAGACAGACAATGGAAGAGAGACAGACAATGGAAGAAAGACAGACAATGGAAGAGAGACAGACAATGGAAGAGAGACAGACAATGGAAGAGAGACAGACAATGGAAGAGAGACAGACAATGGAAGAAAGACAGACAATGGAAGAGAGACAGACAATGGAAGAGAGACAGACAATGGAAGAGAGACAGACAATGAAAGAGCGACAGACAATGGAAGAGAGACGGACAATGGAAAAGAGACAGACAATGGAAGAGAGACAGACACAGTAAGAGAGACGGACAATGGAAGAGAGATAGACAGTGGAAGAGAGACAGACAATGGAAGGGTGACAGACAATGGAGGAGAGACAGACAATGGAAGAGAGACAGACACAGTAAGAGAGACAGACAATGGAGGAGAGACAGACGATAGAAGAGAGACAGACAATGGAAGAGAGACAGACACAGTAAGAGAGACAGACAATGGAAGGGAGACAGACACAGTAAGAGAGACAGACAATGGAAGAGAGACAGACACAGTAAGAGAGATAGACACAGTATGAGAGACAGACAATGTAAGAGAGACAGACAATGTAAGAAAGACAGACGATGGAAGAGAGACAGACAACTGAAGAGAGACAGACACAGTAAGAGAGACAGACAACTGAAGAGAGACAGACACAGTAAGAGAGACAGGCAACTGAAGAGTGACAGACACAGTAAGAGAGACAGACAACTGAAGAGAGACAGACACAGTAAGAGAGACAGACAACCGAAGAGAGACAGACACAGTAAGAGAGACAGACAACTGAAGAGAGACAGACACAGTAAGAGAGACAGACAATAGAAGAGAGACAGACAAAATAAGAGAGATAGACAATTTATGAGAGACAGACAATGTAAGAAAAACAGACGATGGAAGAGAGACAGACAACTGAAGAGAGACAGACACAGTAAGAGAGACAGACACAGTAAGAGAGACAGACAATGTAAGAAAGACAGACGATGGAAGAGAGACAGACAACTGAGGAGAGACAGACACAGTAAGAGAGACAGACAATGGAAGAGAGACAGACACAGTAAGAGAGACGGACAATGGAAGAGAGATAGACAGTGGAAGAGAGACAGACAATGGAAGAGTGACAGACAATGTAGGAGAGACAGACAATGGAAGAGAGACAGACACAGTAAGAGAGACAGACAATGGAGGAGAGACAGACACAGTAAGAGAGACAGACAATGGAAGAGAGACAAACAATGGAAGAGAGACAGACACAGTAAGAGAGACAGACAATGGAAGAGAGACAGACACAGTAAGAGAGACAGACAATGGAAGAGAGACAGACACAGTAAGAGAGATAGACACAGTATGAGAGACAGACAATGTAAGAGAGACAGACAATGTAAGAAAGACAGACGATGGAAGAGAGACAGACAACTGAAGAGAGACAGACACAGTAAGAGAGACAGACAACTGAAGAGAGACAGACACAGTAAGAGAGACAGACAACTGAAGAGAGACAGACACAGTAAGAGAGACAGACAACTGAAGAGAGACAGACACAGTAAGAGAGACAGACAACCGAAGAGAGACAGACACAGTAAGAGAGACAGACAATAGAAGAGAGACAGACACAATAAGAGAGATAGACAATTGATGAGAGACAGACAATGTAAGAAAAACAGACGATGGAAGAGAGACAGACAACTGAAGAGAGACAGACACAGTAAGAGAGACAGACACAGTAAGAGAGACAGACAATGTAAGAAAGACAGACGATGGAAGAGAGACAGACAACTGAAGAGAGACAGACACAGTAAGAGAGACAGACACGGTAAGAGAGACAGACAATGGAAGAGAGACAGACACAGTAAGAGAGACAGACAATGGAAGAGAGACAGACACAGTAAGAGAGACGGACAATGGAAGAGAGATAGACAGTGGAAGAGAGACAGACAATGGAAGAGTGACAGACAATGGAAGAGAGACAGACACAGTAAGAGAGACGGACAATGGAAGAGAGATAGACAGTGGAAGAGAGACAGACAATGGAAGAGTGACAGACAATGTAGGAGAGACAGACAATGGAAGAGAGACAGACACAGTAAGAGAGACAGACAATGGAGGAGAGACAGACACAGTAAGAGAGACAGACAATGAAAGAGAGACAAACAATGGAAAAGAGACAGACACAGTAAGAGAGACAGACAATGGAAGAGAGACAGACACAGTAAGAGAGATAGACACAGTATGAGAGACAGACAATGTAAGAGAGACAGACAATGTAAGAAAGACAGACGATAGAAGAGAGACAGACAACTGAAGAGAGACAGACACAGTAAGAGAGACAGACAATGGAAGAGAGACAGACACAGTAAGAGAGACAGACAATAGAATAGAGACAGAAACAATGAGAGAGATAGACAATTGATGAGAGACAGACAATGTAAGAAAGACAGACGATGGAAGAGAGACAGACAATTGAAGAGAGAAAGACACAGTAAGAGAGACAGACACAGTAAGAGAGACAGACAACTGAAGAGAGACAGACACAGTAAGAGAGACAGACAACTGAAGAGAGACAGACACAGTAAGAGAGACAGACACAGTAAGAGAGACAGACACAGTAAGAGAGACAGACAATGGAAGAGAGACAGACACAGTAAAAGAGACAGACAATGGAAGAGAGACAGACACAGTAAGAGAGACAGACAATGGAAGAGAGACAGACACAGTAAGAGAGACACAGTAAGAGAGACAGACACAGTAAGAGAGACAGACAATGGAAGAGAGACAAAGTAAAAGAGACAGACAATGGAAGAGAGACAGACACAGTAAGAGAGACAGACAATGGAAGAAAGACAGACGATGGAAGAGAGACAGACAACTGAAGAGAGACAGACACAGTAAGAGAGACAGACACAGTAATAGAGACAGACAATGGAAGAGAGACAGATATAGTAAGAGAGCCAGACAATAGAAGAGAGACAGACACAGTAACAGAGACAGACAACTGAAGAGAGAAAGACAATGTAAGAGAGACAGACACAGTAAGAGAGACAGACAATGGAAGAGAGATAGACACAGTAAGAGAGATAGACACAGTACGAGAGACAGACAATGTAAGAGAGACAGACAATGTAAGAAAGACAGACGATGGAAGATAGACAGACAATTGAAGAGAGACAGACACATTAAGAGAGACAGACACAGCAAGAGAGACAGACACAGCAAGAGAGACAGACAATGGAAGAGAGACAGACACAGTAAGAGAGACAGAAAATGGAAGAGAGACAGACACAGTAAGAGAGACAGACAATGGAAGAGAGACAGACACAGTAAGAGAGACAGACAATGGAAGAGAGACAGCCACAGTAAGAGAGACAGACAATGGAAGAGAGACAGACAACTGATGAGAGACAGACACAGTAAGAGAGACAGACACAGTAACAGAGACAGACAATGGAAGAGAGACAGACACAGTAAGAGAGATAGACACAGTAACAGAGACAGACAATGGGAGAGAGACAGACACAGTAAGAGAGACAGACACAGTAACAGAGACAGACAATGGAAGAGAGACAGACAATGGGAGAGAGGCAGACACAGTAAGAGAGATAGACACAGTATGAGAGACAGACAATGTAAGAGAGACAGACAATGTAAGAAAAACAGACACAGTAAGAGAGACAGACACAGTAAAAGAGACAGGCAATGGAAGAGAGACAGACACAGTAAGAGAGATAGATACAGTATGAGAGACAGACAATGTAAGAGAGACAGACAATGTAAGAAAGACAGACGATGGAAGATAGACAGACAATTGAAGAGAGACAGACACATTAAGAGAGACAGACAATGGAAGAGAGACAGACAATGGAAGAGATACAGACACTGGATGAGAGACAGACACGGTAAGAGAGACAGATAATGGAAGAGAGACAGACAATGGGAGATAGGCAGACACAGTAAGAGAGATAGACACAGTATGAGAGACAGACAATGTAAGAGAGACAGGCAATGTAAGAAAAACAGACACAGTAAGAGAGACAGACACAGTAAGAGAGACAGACAATGGAAGAGAGACAGACACAGTAAGAGAGACAGACAATGGAAGAGAGACAGACAATGTAAGAAAGACAGACACAGTAAGAGAGACAGACACAGTAACAGAGACAGATAATGGAAGAGAGACAGACACAGTAAGAGATCCAGACAATAGAAGAGAGACAGACACAGTAAGAGAGACAGACACAGTAAGAGAGACAGACAATGGAAGAGAGACAGACACAGTAAGAGATCCAGACAATAGAAGAGAGACGGACACAGTAAGAGATATAGACACAGTATGAGAAACAGACAATGTAAGAGAGACAGACAATGTAAGAAAGACAGACGATGGAAGATAGACAGACAATTGAAGAGAGACAGACTCATTAAGAGAGACAGACACAGTAAGAGAGACAGACAATAGAAGAGAGACAGACACAGTAAGAAAGACAGACAATGGAAGAGAGACAGACACAGTAAGAGCGACAGACAATGGAAGAGAGACAGACACAGTAAGAGAGACAGACACAGTAACATAGACAGACAATGGAAGAGAGACAGACACAGTAAGAGAGACAGACAATAGAAGAGAGACAGACACAGTAAGAGAGATAGACACAGTATGAGAGACAGACAATGTAAGAGAGACAGACAATGTAAGAAAGACAGACAATTGAAGAGAGACAGACACATTAAGAGAGACAGACACAGTAAGAGAGACAGGCAATGGAAGAGAGACAGACAATGGAAGAGAGACAGACAATGGAAGAGATACAGACACTGGATGAGAGACAGACACGGTAAGAGAGACAGATAATGGAAGAGAGACAGACAATGGGAGAGAGGCAGACACAGTAAGAGAGATAGACACAGTATGAGAGACAGACAATAGAAGAGAGACAGACACAGTAAGAAAGACAGACAATGGAAGAGAGACAGACACAGTAAGAGCGACAGACAATGGAAGAGAGACAGACACAGTAAGAGAGACAGACACAGTAACATAGACAGACAATGGAAGAGAGACAGACACAGTAAGAGAGACAGACAATAGAAGAGAGACAGACACAGTAAGAGAGATAGACACAGTATGAGAGACAGACAATGTAAGAGAGACAGACAATGTAAGAAAGACAGACAATTGAAGAGAGACAGACACATTAAGAGAGACAGACACAGTAAGAGAGACAGGCAATGGAAGAGAGACAGACAATGGAAGAGAGACAGACAATGGAAGAGATACAGACACTGGATGAGAGACAGACACGGTAAGAGAGACAGATAATGGAAGAGAGACAGACAATGGGAGAGAGGCAGACACAGTAAGAGAGATAGACACAGTATGAGAGACAGACAATGTAAGAGAGACAGACAATGTAAGAAAAACAGACACAGTAAGAGAGACAGACACAGTAAGAGAGACAGACAATGGAAGAGAGAAAGACACAGTAAGAGAGACAGACAATGGAAGAGAGACAGACACAGTAAGAGAGACAGACACAATAAAAGAGACAGACAATATAAGAAAGACAGACAATGGAAGAGAGACAGACAACTGAAGAGAGACAGACACAGTAAGAGAGACAGACACAGTAAGAGTGACAGACAATAGAAGAGAGACAGACACAGTAAGAGATCCAGACAATAGAAGAGAGACAGACACAGTAAGAGAGACAGACAACTGAAGAGAGACAGACACAGTAAGAGAGACAGACACAGTAAGAGAGACAGACAATGGAAGAGAGACAGACACAGTAAGAGATCCAGACAATAGAAGAGAGACAGACACAGTAAGAGAGACAGACAACTGAAGAGAGACAGACACAGTAAGAGAGACAGACACAGTAAGAGAGACAGACAATGGAAGAGAGACAGACACAGTAAGAGATCCAGACAATAGAAGAGAGACAGACACAGTAAGAGAGACAGACAACTGAAGAGAGACAGACACGGTAAGAGAGACAGACACAGTAAGAGAGACAGACAACTGAAGAGAGACAGACACAGTAAGAGAGACAGACACAGTAAGAGATATAGACACAGTATGAGAGACAGACAATGTAAGAGAGACAGACAATGTAAGAAAGACAGACGATGGAAGATAGACAGACAATTGAAGAGAGACAGACACATTAAGAGAGACAGACACAGTAAGAGAGACAGACAATGGAAGAGAGACAGACACAGTAAGAGAGACAGACAATAGAAGAGAGACAGACACAGTAAGAAAGACAGACAATGGAAGAGAGACAGACACAGTAAGAGAGACAGACACAGTAACATAGACAGACAATGGAAGAGAGACACACATAGTAAGAGAGACAGACAATAGAAGAGAGACAGACACAGTAAGAGAGACAGACAATGGAAGAGAGACAGACACAGTAAGAGAGACAGACACAGTAACATAGACAGACAATGGAAGAGAGACAGACACAGTAAGAGAGACAGACAATAGAAGAGAGACAGACACAGTAAGAGAGATAGACACAGTATGAGAGACAGACAATATAAGAGAGACAGACAATGTAAGAAAGACAGACGATGGAAGATAGACAGACAATTGAAGAGAGACAGACACATTAAGAGAGACAGACACAGTAAGAGAGACAGGCAATGGAAGAGAGACAGACAATGGAAGAGAGACAGACAATGGAAGAGATACAGACACTGGATGAGAGACAGACACGGTAAGAGAGACAGATAATGGAAGAGAGACAGACAATGGGAGAGAGGCAGACACAGTAAGAGAGATAGACACAGTATGAGAGACAGACAATGCAAGAGAGACAGACAATGTAAGAAAAACAGACACAGTAAGAGAGACAGACACAGTAAGAGAGACAGGCAATGGAAGAGAGACAGACAATGGATGAGTGACAGACAATTGATGATAGACAAACAAAGAATGAGAGAGAAACAAAGGAGGAGAAACGCACACCAAGCGATAGAGAGAAAGAGAGAGCTAGGATGAGAGACTGATAAAGGAAGAGAACAGTCATGCGAAGAGAAATAGACAAACGAATTGAGACAGACACAGGTAGAAAGTCTCACAATGAAAGAGAGACAGACAGTGGAAAATATACTGAGAAAGAAAATAGACAGACACAGAAATAAAATGACAAAGGAAGAGAGACAGAACTATGAAGAGATGCTGAAATGGTAAGAGAGAAAGACAGACAGAAAGATAGAAAAGGGAAGGGATACAGACTATCAAAGTAAAATAGACATAGGAAGAAACTAAGAAAAAAATGTTAGTTGCATATCCTTTACATGATGTCGCAGCCAACTACAGCATTTTTGGGGCTGTTTGTGATTGCTTTGCAATTTTATGTTCAATAGTTTGCCATTGCTTTGTAAAACGACCGGGACTCATACCATTGTATTAAAACCAATGCAAGGTAGTCTGCTTCCAAATGGCCCTCAGCTATGTTTGCAACACTGTATGTGGAATTGCATTCGTAGCTACTTGCCACACAGCTGGCGTATAGGAAGAGAGACATATACCAGACGTAAGTCAAATAACCGAAAGAAAACAAGAAAACAGAGAGGTAAGGGAAGACAGAGGAATCACAAATATACACCAACCTTTATCATAACGATCCAGGCCGATGAATCCAGCAGTCTCATCCGTTGCGTCGAAGCGAATAGGAAAAGAGTTATCATTGCACTGGTCAATCTGTTCGCACAAGCATAACATGAAGAGTGGGGCATAGGCGGCGGAGAGGTTGTAGGTATCTGTCATGTAGAAGGTTAGTTGTTGCGGGTATGACAGTTTCCTCAGCTCTGACAGTCCTTTACTGACATACCAGGAAAACCCGGACCTGTCTGAAAACAAAAAGTGATCTGTTCTAATTGATCAGTGTTTTAATTAATCATCAGGGAGAGGGAGAGAGAGAGAGAGGGGGGGGGAGAGAGAGCGAGGGAAGGAGGGAGAGACTATGAGAGACGGTGAGGGAGAGAGATACACAGCCAGAGAGACCGTGAAAGACAGGGAGAGAGACTGCGAGAGAAGGAAGGGAGAGATGGCGACTGAGAGAGATGGGAGGGGGGGAGTTTGAGAGGGATGGAGAGAGATACACAGCCAGAGACACAGTGAGAGACCTGAGGGGGACTCTGGGAGAAGAAATGATAGAGAAGGATAGCGACTGAGAGAGAGACAGTAGAAGAGGCTGAGAGAGAGAGAGAGAGAGAGATACACAGCCAGAGAGACAGTGAGGGAGACTGCAAGAGAAGGAGAGACAGAGAGAGAGGGAGAGAGAGAGATACACAGCCAGAGAGACAGTGAGAGAGACTGCAAGAGAAGGAAAGAAAGAGAGAGAGAGAGAGAGAGAGAGGGAGGGAGAGATACACAGCCAGAGAGACCGTGAAAGACAGGGAGAGAGACTGCGAGAGAAGGAAGAGAGAGATGGCGACTGAGAGAGATGGGGGGGGGGGGGGGGGAATTTGAGAGGAATGGAGAGAAACACACAGCCAGAGAGACAGTGAGAGACCTGAGGGGGACTGTGGGAGAAGAAAAGATAGAGAAGGATAGCGACTGAGAGAGACAGTAGAAGAGGCTGAGAGAGAGAGAGAAGAGAGAGAGAGAGAGAGAGAGAGAGAGAGAGAGAGAGAGATACACAGTCAGAGAGACAGTGAGAGACCTGAGGGGGACTGTGGGAGAAGAAAAGATAGAGAAGGATAGCGACTGAGAGAGACAGTAGAAGAGGCTGAGAAAGAGAGAGAGAGAGAGAGAGAGAGAGAGAGAGAGAGATACACAGCCAGAGAGACAGTGAGGGAGACTGCAAGAGAAGGAAAGAGAGAGAGAATGATAGCGACTGCGAGAGACAGGGGAGAGACTGGGAGATAGGGAGAGCGATACACAACAGATAGACAGTGACAGACAGTGGGGAGACTGTGAGAGAGGGAAAGAGAGAGGAGGATAGCGACTGAGAGAGTCAGGGGAGAGACTTGGAGAGGAGAAACAGAGAGGAGAAGATAGACTGAGAGAGAGACGGATAGAGAGACATACAGACAGAGACCATGGGAGTCAGGGAGGGAGACAGAGAGATGGGGGAAGAGAGAAGAAGCGAGACTGAGATAGATATGGAGTGACAGTTAAAGAGAGAGACTGAGAGAGAAGGAGAGAGACAGAGAAAAGGAGAGAGACAGAGAAAAGGAGAGAGACTGAGAGAGAAGGAGAGAAACTGTGAGAGAAGGAGAGAGGCTGAGAGAGAAGGAGAGAGACTGGGAAGAAGGAAAGAGACCGAGAAAAGGAGCGAGATTGAGAAAACAGTAGACAGAGAAAAGGAGAGAGACTGAGAGAGAAAGATAGAGACTAAGAGAGAAGGAGAGAGGCTGTGTGAGAAGGAGAGAGACTGAGAGAGAAGGAGAGAGACTGGGAGAGAAGAAGAGAGACTTGAGAGAAGGAGAGAGACAGAGAAAGCAGGAGAAAGAGAAAAGGAGAGAGACTGAGAGAGAAAGATAGAGACTAAGTTAGAAGGAGAGAGGCTGTGAGAGAAGGATAGAGAAAGAGAGAGGAGGAGAGAGACTGAAAGAGTACGAGAGAGGCTGTGAGAGAAGGAGAGAGACTTGAGAGAAATAGAGAGACTGAGCAAGAAGGAGTGAGACAGAGAGAAGGAGAGAGACTATAAAAGAGAGTTAGAGAGATATAGAGTGAGACTGTGAGAGACAGAGATCTAGACTGGGATAGAGAGAAAGAGAAATTCTGAGAGATAAATATAAAGAGACAGACAGAGAGAAAAGTCTACAGACTGAAGGAGAAAGAGAAAGTCTCGGAAAGAAGGAGAGAGACTGAGTGAGAGGTAGAGATATACAGATGGAGAGACACTGGTTGCACAAGCATAACATGAAGAGTTGGGCATACACGGCGGAGAGGTTGTAAGTATCTGTCATGTAGAATGTCAGTTGTTGCGGGTATGACAGTTTCCTCAGCTCTGACAGTCCTTTACTGACATACCAGGAATACCCGGACCTGTCTGAACACAAATGGTGATCGGTTATAATTTATCTTTGTTTTAATTAGTAAATCAGAGAGAGAGAGAGAGAGAGAGAGAGAGAGAGAGAGAGATGGAGAGAGAGCGAGAGAGAGAGAGAGAGAGATTATGTAAGACGAGGAGGGAGACAGATAGAGGGGGTAGAGAGATACAGTGAGGAAGACAGAGAGAGAAACTGAGATACACAGTCAGAGAGATGGTAACAGACAGGGAGGGAGACTGTGAGAGAGGGAAAGAGAGAAGAGGATAGAGAATGAGAGAGACAGAGAGAGTAAGAGATATAGATAGTCAAAGAGGCACTGAGAAACAGGGAGGGACAGAGAGGAGAAACAGAGAGGAGTGAGACTGAGAGAGGGGGGTCTAGAGACATACAGAGATATTGATTGATTGATTGATTGATTGATTGATTGATTGATTGATTGATTGATTGATTGATTGATTGATTGATTGATTGATTGATCTTTATTTTCGAAGGGTCAAAAATTGGGCACGCAGGCCCGTCTTACATTCGGCTCTTCCAATCACTCATCTTTCGTTCATCAATAGTGTATGATACATTCACATAGGAAAAAACATGTCAAATGAATGTTGTCAACATAAACAGTGCATATTACCATGTTTTCGAACATATCTCCCATCCACTCACAAATACCCCACCCAACACACATCCACCACACAACCACCACACACTAAACCCAGACACACATATATATTCCCCCACCCACCCATCCCCACCCACACATCCCTCACATACACATATCTCCCCACCCATACACACACACACATCCCCCACCCATCCCCCAACCCACACACACTCACCCAACCTCACAACCTAAACCCACCCACACACCCCAACCACTCAGCAAAACACACATCCCCCAACCACACATTTCTCCACTCACACACACACATCCCCTGCCAACCCACACATCATGCACACACCCTTACACACAGATTATTACATCACTTGCAAAGAAAGATTATTCAGTCACATGCATAGACAGATTATTCAATCACTTGCATAGAAAGAGTATTCTATCACTTGCACAGACAGATTATTCAATCAATTGTATAGACATATTATTCAGTTCAATTGCTTAGACAAATTATTCAATCACTTGAATAGACATATTATTCAGTTCAATTGCGTAGATAAATTATTCAATCACTTGCATAAAACGATTATACAATCACTTGCATAGACAGATTATGCAATCACTTGCATAGATAGATTATTCAATCACTTGCATACAACAATTATTCAATCACTTACGTAGACAGGTTATTCAATCACTTGCATAGACAGATTAGTCAAATAATTTGCATAGACAGAAATCCAATCACTTGCATAGACAGTGGGAGCTGAGAGGTCTTGAGGTATTGTTTTCCGCCTCGAGTGCTGGAGGTCCCGGGTTCAAGCCCCAGTGAGGGCCGGGATTTTTTCACGTGGACTTCTGGTAACAAAATTTCCCCTGGTCTCTGGGTAGTGAGATCGGACGCCCGTGTGTATTGTTGCGCACGTAAAAACATCCCTTGGCAGATGGAAATCGAAAAAGAGTAGCCTAACGTCGATGCCCGGGCAAAATTTTGAGTTAAAAATCTACCCAAAGTATTTCAGGATCCTCGCCGGTGCTACGGAGTTCGTGCACTGAGCTGAGTTTCTCCGGACTCAGGCTTGAGTTAACAGTAAAACGGAACACTTATGGGTTACATCCGTGTGTCGTGATGTTAATCCGTCGACTAAACTAAAATAACTAAACTAAACTTGCGTAGACAGATTATTCAATCACTTGCATATACAGATTATTCAATCACTTGCATAGACAGATTATGCATTCGCTTGAATAGGAAAATTATTCAATCACTTTCATAGAAAGGCTTTCGATAAAGTAAGACATGTCAACATGATAAAGATGCTTGCAGATCTACAAATTTATGTGAAAGACCTTAGACTTGTAAAATAACATATATTGTAAACAAAAAGCTGTCATAAGAATTGATAATGAAGTATGTCAATATCAGCCTATTAAGAGAGGCGTGAGAGAGGGGTGCGTAATGTCTCAAGATCTTTTTTTCCCTGTACAGTGAAAGTATTTTCTGAAATATAGAAGATATGAAATGAATCATCATTGGGGGACGAAACACCAATAACATTAGATATGCAGATGATACAGTATTGATTGCAGACAATGAGCAGGATCTGCAACATTTAGTAGATGCGGCTGTTGCACACAGTGAGCAATGAGGGATGGAATTGAATTGTAAGGAGACACAGATTATGATCGTCATTAGGAAGAACAAAATACCACAATGTGATATACAAGTAACTGGGAATCTTTTTAAACAAGTGAATCAGTACAATTATCTCGGAATAGCCATTACATGTGATGGGAGTTGCCTTGAAGATATTATAACAAGAATCGCCACGGCGAACGTAGCCTTTTTCAAGATAAAAAACATACTGACCAATAAAAAGATGTCATTTGCTACAGGAAAAAGAGTGTTGAGGTGCTACACACAGCCTATACTGTTGTATGGATGTGAAGCGCGGACAATGAGCAGGCAAACTGAAAGATACCTGATGGTTGTGGAAATATAGTTTCTGAGGAAAATGCAAAGAATACCATAGGCAGACAGAAACATCGATGACCAAATCCTACAAGAAACACGTTAAAATCGTAAACTGATGAGAGACATTAGAAGTAGACAGTCAAGATTTTGTGGGCATGTTATGAGAAGAAATGAATTGGAGAACTTGGTGATAACTGGCAAGATCGAGGAGAAGAGAACAAGGGAAAAACATAGAAGTAAATACCTGGATGGCTTGACCACGTGGCATTTCAGAGTCAAGAACACTGAGCTGATCCACGACTCTGATGATCGAGTTAAATGGCGAATCATGACCGCCCAGGCTTATCGGCAAGGCACATGATGGATGAATGGATAGAAAGATTATTCATTCACTTGCATAGAAAGATTATTCAGTCGCTTGCGTAGACATATTATTCAATCACTTGAATAGACAGATTATTCAATCACTTGCATGTGCAGATTATTAAATAGCTTGAATGGGGAAATTATTCAATTACTTGCATACAACAAGTATTCAATCACTTGAATATAAAGATTATTCAATTACTTTCGTAGACAGATTATTCAATCACTTGCATAGAGAGATTATTCATTCACTTGCATAGAGATATTCTTCAATCACTTGCTTAGACAGATTATTCAATCACTCTAATAGAAAGATTATTCAACCACCTGCATAGAAAGATTATTCAATTACTTGCGTAGAAAGATTATTCAGTCACTTGCATAGAAAGATTTTTCATTCACTTGCATAGAAAGATTCTTCAATCAATTGCATAGAAAGACATGTTTTATCGATGACATACATGGATTTATATATTCAATCAATCACAATTATAGAAAGATAGTGTATTCAATTATAAATATAGAAAGTGGAATGTGCAACAAAATAGAGAATCCACAGCCGCAGCTTTTGTGAGGTAGACTGCGTAACTATGTCGCCATGGAGACAAATCTAGATAAAATACAAGTAAAATTAGTGGAAATACGGTAAAGCTGTGGAAATCTAAAAAACAATGTCAAATAATACAACGTACTGCAGCTTTACATAACTCAATTACGGATAACACAGGACGTTGCGGCGACTAGGCTTCATCAGCAGTCTGGGATTCTGAGATAAGCATATCATTTACAGGACGTCGCAGTCAACACCAGCATTTGTTGCTGTTGTGATCTCTTGGCAAGTTTGCGTTCAGTAGTTTGTCTTTGCTGAGATAAGTAGCACACGTTTTTCATATTTTTATTTTCACTTCATTGTTCTCATTTTTTTTTCCAGTTTTCAGTCTTCTCATCCTGTTCTTATAGTTTAGTTTAGTTTAGTTTAGTCGATGGATCAACATCACGGCACACGGGTGTAACCCATAAGTGCTCCGTTTTCCTCCTAACTCAAACCTGAGTCTGGAGAAACTCAGCTCAGTGCACGAACTCCGTAGCACCGGCGAGGATCCTGAAATACTTTGGGTAGATTTTTAACTCGAAATTTTGCCCGGGCAGCGCCGTTAGGCTACTCTTTTTCGATTTCCAATTGCCAAGGGATTTTTTACGTGCGCAACAATACACACGGGCGTCCGATCTCACTACCCAGAGACCAGGGGCAATTTTATTACTAGAAGTCCACGTGAAAAAATCCCGGTCCTCACCAGGGCTTGAACCCGGGACTTCCAGCACTCGTGGTAGACACCATACCTCGAGACCACGCATCCCCCATCCTGTTTTTATGATTTAATATAGTCACTGGAGGGTCTTCTCCGTGATTATATTTTGTGTTTTGTGTATTTATTTGTTTGCTGATAAAGGTTAGTCGCCGCAACGTCCTGTATTTTCCGTAATTGTGTTCTGTAAAGCTGCGTGACTTTGTACTATGTTATATTGTTTAGATAAAATACAACAATACATGACTTGTATTCTCTTTCAGTTTGTATTTTTTGCACGTAACTACTGGTAATCTTCCAGTCTCCCTGACGAAGGCGTCAACGACTTTCTCCGTAATCCCGTATCTCCACATGACAAACACAGCTGCGTGAGATTCGGCAGCTGATCGCGTCGCGTTGGTTACTTAGGGGTATGTGAGCCAGTCGCTCAGAAAGCAATGGCAAACTACTGAGCGTAATCTTTCCAAGAACATCAACAACAGTTGAAAAATGCTGATGTGGACTGCTGTAAGGGAGTTGCAACTTTAAAAAAAAAAAAAAAAACTGTTAATCTGTGTTGTTGTTCTTTCTTTTCTTCCAATCTCCCTACCCGGTTCAACCTTGAAGAGAAGTTATATCAGGGCCCATCCCAAGCCTTATATTAACAGATTCGGTGCCAAACAAACAATAGGTTTGCACCACACAAAAATGGATGGCGGAAAATGAGAAGTAGGGGTGGTCACAGTTATGACCTAAAAGTTGTTAATGTAGTATTAGACATGATGTATTATATATCAAATTAAAGCAGGATGAGTAAGAGAAACAACTGATATTTTAACTGAGACAACATTTGGCAAATGAGAACTTTTAGGCTATATATAAGCCAATGGCAAATATGGGAATTCACGAAACACTCAACCCCATCCTTTTTCAGCTGTTTGTGATTCCTACGCAAGTTTACGTTCAGTAGTTTACCAGCGCTTTCTGAACCTCCATCACTCATATCATTGTATGAAAACAACGCAAGAGGGTCTGTTGTCAATTCGCTCGCAGATGTGTATCGAAAGCGGTATGCGAGATTGCGAATTGAGTTCGTAACACTTTCGTCACAGACTGACTGTTTGCATGTCACAAATATTGGATCAATCGTAATGTGTTCTTGTTCATTCATTCTGCTTTCTTTTATGATTTCTTTAGGAACACACCTAATAACACGTTATTTATCCTATTGAAAACAAACAGCCACACAAATCAAATCACATGCAACTTCCGGTGTGCTGATGCCGAAGTAGCGGGTTCAATCCCTACAATGGTCAGTTGGACTAAAGTGTTGACTTCTCATCCTTTACTTGGGGACATAAATTACAAGTACCTCAGAAGATAGAGTAGGTTCGCCTGATGGTGAGGGACACTGGTAATAGGAAAAGCAGATTCACAGGCAAACATCAGTCCGGTACACAAGTAGTAGTAGTAGTATATCAGTAGTAGTATGTATGGTTGAGCTGAGTTGAGTTGAGCTAACAACCGCCATCATTGCACTCAGACATTCCCATACAAACTCAGTCAACAACAGCAGCGAAGAGTCACACTGCTAATCGTTCCACCCGCTATCTGATTGAAAGTTCTCCTGGTCTTCCCTCTCAGTTTTGAGATTCTTCCAGAACCCTTACCGAACCCCCACAATCTCATTCTTTCCACATATGGGATCTGAATCTGTTCCCCACCTTCTCCACCTGGTCCCTCAAGTACACAGCCACCTCTCCTTTGTCCATAGGCAATCTACCACCAAGAAGTTTATTCCCTGCCAGTCTGTCAGCCTGTTCATTCCCCCGCACTCCCGCATGACCAGGGCAAAATATCCATACAATTCTCACAATCTGTGATCTCTGAAGCGAGGTGAGCCATTCCATACGAAATATTCCTTTCGCCACCTCACTAATCACACTCCATGAATATGTAACGAATACAATGGGTGTTGCAGTGGTCTCCTCTAACCAAAGGAATGCTGCTGTGACTGCTTCTACCGCCATTCTCATGCTGGAAATCGTAGTCTTATATGCCAGACTCCTTTTTCCAGAAAGGTCCATTAGCCTTCGCAATGAAACCCCAACCACTATGTTAGTTTCTCACCACAGACTCATCAGTATAAATCACTATGTCACCTTGATGTGTGTTACTCTGGATCAGTTGTCGCACCTCACACTCTGTGCGGCGCTGCCGATTCTCTGCATTCACGACCCATTGTTACTATTATATTGTGCCAGTCCGACATGTCTTCCGGTACTTTAACCCACTCTTTTTCACGATTGATGGTCTCTAGATTTCAGACCTGAGGTATAGATATTTCCACCTGCGCCATCCAGAACCTGCCTCGTCTTAGTCTATGACCCTTGACCATATCGATGGTTTCATGCAGCGGGAGACCCCTGTCTGCAGCAACTCTCAGGTAACAGTTGGCCTGAAGGAACGTATCCCTATACGCCATTGTTGGTAGCGCCAGGATACGCCTCATGCATATAGTTGGTGTGTGCAAGCGAGCGTACCGAAAGAATGAAAGAATACAAACTGCTTTTGAAAAACTATACTCACTGATTGTAGCAGCAAAGCTGTAAGAGACTGCCCCCAGGTGGCGGACTTACGCTCTGGTAGCAGTTGGGGTAGTTGTATGACATGTTAAACTGGGGGTCTCTGGCGGCCTGCAACAAAAAGTAATATTTGTGGCATGTCTGTACACAGATGTGTCAAGTTACTGTTTCAATAATTGTAAGACTTCGTGACAAAGAGAAAAAGTATGCATGTATATGTTTTCTAACTTGTGTCAAGTAATAGTTATATGGTGTGTCCGTGTATGTATGTGTGTGTGTGTGTGTGTGTCCGTGTGTGTTAACACCTCTGCGATCTAATACATTATACAGTGTGGGGAGCGGGGTGCGTGTCGTGTCTCGTCCATCTTAAAATAAGCAGGCCACTTGTCACCGTCGAGTAAGATTCGATTACTGTGAGTACCAAGGAGACTGATGAGGCCGACATGAACCCGGAGATGATGAGGCGAAGAGGTGATGAGGCAGAATGAGAGTGGCTAGCGCTGGGACTTAGGTTTAAGTGAGGAAGAGTGGCACATGGCAACAACCTCACTCTCTTGCCCAAACCCATCTAGATCCGGAAGCAAGGCAGTGTGCATGCCAATGGAAATGGACACAGATGCGATGAATGACCAGGGCGTCTTGGGTGCCCTGTCGTTCTCAAAGCTCTCCCCAAAGCGTGCTGGTAGTCACCTTCATGTCCGTTGAACCACAAGACTTTCTTCCACCGAATCCAGTCTTCACATGCTGGGTGGCCATGCCCTAAATCACCAGTTGGTTATGATAGGTCGGCTACCCTCTCCTGGTTTAGCCTACTGTTCAAAGCTGTCATCCGGGGTGTCAAATGTGTGTGTGTGTGTGTGTGTGTGTGTGTTCTCACCTGTAAAAGGTAAACAATATAAAATGACACAAAGCAGTGCAGCTTTACGTAACAGAACCACGACACATACAGGACGTTGCGTCGATTAGCCTTCATCAGCAAACAAACACATTCACAAACCACAACATATAGTCACGGAGAAAATAAGGTAGAAAAAAAGTTGTAAAGGTAGTAATGTACTACCTGTACTACCTGTAAAAGGTAGTAATGTACAGGTTTAGTATATATTCTACTCTGTTCCGGATAACAAATGTATGTTGTGTGAATATATTCTGCCCTGCTCCAGGTAACAATTGTATGTTGTGTGAATATGTTCTGCCCTGCCCTGGGTAACAATTGAATGTTGTGTGAATATATTCTGCCCTGCCCCAAGTAACAATTGTATTTTGTGTGAATATGTTCTGACCTGCCCCGGGTAACAAATGTTTGTTGTGCGAATATGTTCTGCCCTGCCCCAGGTACTAAATATATGTTGTGTGAACATGTTCTGCCCTGCCAAAGGTACTAAATGTATATTGTGTTAATATATTCTGACTTGCGCCAGGTAACAATTGTTTCGTTAAACTGCATGACCTTTGCAGGGTTTTTCAATTAACCCCAGTCCCTTTTGGCTGGTTGCAATTTACGTACAGTAGTTTGCCACTGCCGCCCTCCCTGGTCTAGAGGTTACACGACTTTCTCCGTAATCTCGTATACGCTCGTTAGTAACGTGACGACGGCGACAATCTGTAGCGGTTCTAACCGCGTCGGTAACTTACGGAGTATGTGAGGCTGTCACTCAGAAAGCAATGGCAAACTACTGAGTGTAATCATGACAAGAAATCAACAATCAGCTGAAAGATGCTGATGTTGACAGCGATGTCCTGTAAAGGATATGCAAACACAGTTTGCACTGCCTTCTGAAAATGTTATGTTATGTGGATATATTCTTGCCTACGTCATGTAACAAACGTATAATGGTTTCCTATACTCTCCTGTGTCAGGTAACAAATTAAAGCTTTTTGCGTATATTCTCACCTGTTTCTGGTAGCAAGGACACGGGGGAACGGCGTAAATTGATGAATTCAGGTTGGTTGTGGCTGCTAATGCTTTCTGCACACAGTTGTAGGGGTCTTTAGTTGGGGTCTTGGTTCCCAGTCGTATAACCTCAGGCCCTGTCTGATTACCTGGCACCGATAAAGTAGATACGGTTGTTGTACACAGTGAACAACTAGGGTTAGAAGTAAATTGTAAGAAGACAGAGACAACATTTAGTAGATACGATTATTGTACACAGTGAACAACTAAGGACAGAATTAAATTGGAAAGAGACAGAGACAACATTTAGTAGATACGGATATTTTGCACAGTGAACAACTAGGGACAGAATTAAATTGGAAAAAGACAGAGACATTTAGTAGATATGTGTTACTGCACACAGTGAACAACTAGGGTTAGGATTAAATTCTACAAAGACAGAGATTATAGTCGTCACTAGATAGAAAATACCACAATGTAATATACGGGCAGATGAGAATATTCTTACACAAGTGAATCGGTACAGCTGTCTCGGAACAATCATACCATCTTATGGGAGGTGCCTTGGAGAGATTAGAACAAGAATCGCCATGGCGAAAGCAGCCTTTTGCAAGACGGAAAACATTTTAATAAAAAGATGTCAATTGTAACGAGAAAAAGAGTGTTGAAGTGCTACATATAACCTGTACCTTTAGTATGGGTGTAAAATGTGGACAATGAGCAGACAAGCTGAAAAACATCTAATGGCAGTGAAAAATTATCATCATCATCATCATCATCATCATCATGATAGACAGGGTTACCTGAGGCATGTGTGTAACTTACACCTGTACATGTACATTTTCTTGATACACACTAGAACATATTCCCTGCTGACCAGAAAATACTCTAGGTAATACAGAACATATATAATGTACTAACAGACTATCTACAACTTGTACTAGAATGTCTACAACTTATGCTAGAATGTCTGTCTACGGTGCTGTAATGTCTGTCTGTCCGTTTCAGTTCACGCCCAAATGATCTAATCATCGACACGGGCGGCTCTACGCTCAGAGGCAAAATAAGTGCTTGGGAATGTGTAACGACGGTTAACGGATGGTGTTTAGTGCAGAAGACCCTGGCATATGATACTACGACATCTAGTCTGGGAATGAAGGTGGGGGAAGTCACATAGGTGTTCCGCTTTCTGGTGTAGGAACAGCACACATATTTCGTGATTGTAACGGATTCATTTGCAGACAATGCGCAGAATCTGCAACAATTGGTAGATGCGGTTGTTGTACACAGTGAGCAACTGGGGTTAGAATTAAATTGTAAAAAGACACAGGTTATGGTCGTCACTAGGAAGAAAGAAGTGCCACAATGTAATATACAAGTAAATGGAAATATTCTTCAACAAGTGAATCGGTACAATTATCTCGGAACAGTCATAACATCTGATGGGAGATGCCTTGAAGAGATTAGAACAAGAATCGGCATGGCGAAAGTAGCCTTTAGCAAGATGAAAAACATTCTGATCAATAAAAAGATGTCAATTGAAACGAGAAAAAGAGTGTTGAGGGGATACATAGAGCCTGTTCTTTTATATGGGTGTGAAACTTGGACAATTTACGGTCAAGCTGAAAAACATCTGAAGGCTGCAGAAATGTGGTTTCTGGGGAAAATGCAAAGACTACCATGGACAGACAGAAAAACCAATGACCAAGTACTACAGGAGACAAATGACAATCGTAAATTGATTAGAGAAATTATACGTAGACAGTCAAAAAATTTTGGATATGTTATGAGAAGAAATGGATTGGAGAACTTAGTGACAACTGGCAAGATCGAAGGGAACAGACCGAGAGGAAAATACCTGGATGTCTTCGCCACATGTCATGGACGAGACAGGAACACTGAGCTGATCCACGACTCTGGTGATCGAGTGAAATGGCGAGTCATGACCGCCCAAGCTCTCCGGCAGGGCACATGATTGATTGATTAACGGATTCACGGAGCATTCTGAGAAGAGTGAAGACAGGCATGCTTCAATTAAAATATCAAAGATAAGGAGCATATCTTGGATCTTTTCCCCAGGACATGCTGGTGTGCTGGAAAACGAGTAGGCAGACCGACTGGCTGGGTGTGCACCGGTTAGTGGGGTACTGGTGCATGACAAGGCAGACGTGGCTAGAGGTCTTTCGGATCACGTGTGTAGTGTGGATGGACATATAAATAATCATAGCATGGGGAGAATGGAGCGACAGGGAGTGACCAGAGGATTTGGTCGACAATTAGTTCTCCGACTGCAACTGGCACCATTAGTATTGGGATTCTTCGCTGGCTGTTGAAAATTAGGATGGAGCACGTCCTGAGTGCCGTGATGTCGGGTCTTGATCACGTCAACTCACAGAGTTGAGAGTCTCTCTTAAATAGTCCTAGTTGAGGCCTATCTCCAGCTCGTCTCTGAGGTCCTGCATCAAGCAGCCAGCCCCAATCTGTGGAAAGACAACTTGGCGTCAACCCTACCCATGTCAGTCACGTCGGTTTCAGAACCCTATGAGCTGAGAGTCTCTCTCAGATAGCCCTAGTTGAGACAAAGCCCCAGATTCCATCTGAGGTCCTGCTTCAAGCAACCAGCCTCAATCTGCAGACAGACAACTTTGAGATAATACAGAATCGTATAGGTGTGGCATTTCATAACGGATCCGATCAAATAACATGTATCTATCTGGACCTTACTTGGTGTGGTACAATTGGGTCTTGCTCCATTGCCCAGGGAGTAGGCTCCGGCGCAGTATGTTTGTGGACTCAACCAAGGACTCTGCCAGACTTTCTGGTAGCTTCTGACGGCGTAAGTCACCTGACTGTCTGTGGCTAGCAGCAACTGAAAGGTTGCCACCTGCAATCATACACACAACACCAAATCTGGTATATCATTTATAAGACATCTCTTTGTGTCTGGTGTATCATTTCTAAGACATCTCTGTGTGCCTGGTATATCATTTAAAAGGCATCTCTATTTTGCCTGGTATATCAGTTCTAAGATATATGTGTGTGTCTGGTATATCATTCATAAGAAATTTCTATGTGTCAGGCATATCATTTCTACGACATCTCTATGTGTCTGATATATCATTTATAAGACACTACTTCTTCGTGTCTGGTATATTATTTATAAGACACTACTTCTTCGTGTCTAGTATATCATTTCTAAGACATCTCTATGCGTCTGGTATCATCTCTAAGTCATCTATGCGTATCTGGTATATCATCTCTACGACATCTCTGAGTGTGGTTGGGGTTGATTCCAACGTCCCGCAAGGATACACAACATTTTTTAATGTATATTTCGTGTATAACATCAGATGGAAGATGCACAACACAGCTTCTGAACAGAATAGGGCAAGCAACAGCTGCATTTCAGAAAATGACAAGTGCGTAAGGGAATTCACATAAAAACCTTAAAAGTGTGAAAGAAATTACTATAGCCATGCCATTGTCTAGTAACCTGTCAATATTGTTGTTAAGGATCAAATAGTGTCAAGTACGTGACATTACGGTGCAGATGAACACGGTGACGTGATAAGGACAGTTTAAAGATGACCGCTCCACTTTTGACATTCACCAAAGAGGAACAGCATTCTGCTATCCGTCTTTTTTTTTAAAAATCAGTAAAGGGAGGAAACCTATAGAAATTCATCGACGAATGAAGGTCTAGTATAGCGGTACATGCCTGTCTGTCCAGCAAGTGTATGAGTGGAGTTTTTTTTTTTTTTTTTTTGGCATATCCTTTACAGGACATAGCTGTCAACACCAGCATCTTTCAGCTGTATGTTGATTTCTTGGCAAGATTACGCTCAGTAGTTTGCCATTGCTTTCTGAGCGGCCGGCTCACATACCCCGTAAGTCATTGATGCGATTCGAACCACCGATGATTCTTACCGTCATCACGTCAACCCACGAGAGTATACGAGATTACGGAGAAAAGTCATAACCTCTAAGCCACGAAGCCGGCATGAGTGGAGTAGGAAGTTTTAAAACGGCGTGACTTCTGTGACAGAATGTTCAAGACCAGGTCATGCACACCGAGTAGTGACCCCAGAACCGATTTTTAAACAGGAATCCAAGAACTTTATTGGAGCTGGAGGACTTGCATTGAATGCAGTGGTGACTACATAGAAAAATGTTACATTTGTTTTTTACTTTTTCAGAATATATTCACCCCAAAACAAAGTTTAAGGTTTTCATTTGAAGCCCCCTCGTATCCTATGCAGTAAGTTACTATCATTGAATGTAGGAAGGAGAATACTGAAACGCTATACAGAACCTGTTTTGTTGTATGGCAGTGCATCTTCGAATGTAAATGAACAAATTAGAAAGAGCTTGGAAGTAACAGAGATGTGGTTGCTGAGACGAATGTTGCGAATTCCTCTGACTGCCAGAGTAACTAATAACGATTGTCTAAAAGAGACTAATGAAACTATAAATTATATACAACAATAAGAAAGAGACAAACGACTTTCGCTGGTCATGTGATGAGAATACAGGCACTGGAGATCATCTTGACACTATGAAAGATCAAGGGGAAGAGAGGCAGAGGCAGATCAAGAGAAATGATGCTGGGTGGACTGAGACATGGAGGAATATCATCAGCATGGTTGATCCAGAACACCAAAGACCGAGATCTGTGGAGAGACATGAATGGCTAAGCCAGTTGGCTTGGCACTTGATGATGATGATGATGATGATGATGATGATGATGATGATGATGATGATGATGATGATGATGATGATGATGATGATGATGATGATGATGATGATGATGATGATGATGATGATGATGATGATGACGATGACGATGATGACGATGATGACGATGATGATGATTTCAAAGGGCAATGCTGAAGTTTTTGGTTCCAGTCAGCAAACACAAGCGAAAGCCAGTGATCCTTAGTCCAGATACGTACATTGGCTGTTTATATACTAGGATATAAAGGTTTCTATTCATCAGTCAAGTTATACCCATTGATTGTTTATCAAATATCAAAACAATCAAGAGTCTTTCATTCAAGTTACGATGGCAGAAATGAATGAGTTGAGTTGATTCCAGAACCGACATCGCAGCACTCCGGGCATTATCATAGTGCTCCGCCCTCTTCTTCAACAGCCAGCGGAGAGTCCCAGCATTTAATGGTACCATGTGTAGTCTGATTGTCCGTCTGGCCTTTCCTCGGGTTACTGAGTGAGGGCCAGATCCTCTGGTCACTGCCAGACTCACCGTTCTCTCCTGGCAATGATGGCGTATCTGTTCTTCCTCACTATAGACACGATCCCAAAGGGCCTTCATTGCGCATGCCTTATTATGCATAAATACCCCACCCGGAGGTGCAGACGCAGCCAATCTGTCTGCCTGCTCGTTTCCCAGAGCACCAGCATGTCCTGGGGGATAGGACATGAATGGAATTACTCTCTCTCTCTCTCTCTCTCTCTCTCTCTCTCTCTCTCTCACACACACACACACACACACACACACACACACACACAATGACATATATCACTCAGATGTCATAAATCAAGCCCATGACATGGCACATACACTTCATGAGGAACAAAGTCACAGCGATTCAAACATAGAACAGACGTGGTTAATGAGAAAAAAAGGCCACAGTTACGTCATTGGGGTAGAGATCTGAGCGCAGAGGTCTGACATTCTCCCAGGTCACGGCAAAGGCTAGCAGTGGCTCGAAGTCTGGCTGGGCGATGACTTTCTTGACGTACTGAATTAGGGAGCTCTCGTTCGTCACGCTCGACAGCCTGAAGTCATCCTTTGGAAGATAACTGGTCACTGTATATCATATTATAAGGAATCAGAAAGGTAAGATTCAATTCTTCTTCTTCTTCTTATTCTTCTTCTTCTTCTTCTTCTTCTTCTTCTTCTTCTTCTTCTTCTTCTTCTTCTTCTTCTTCTTCTTTATTTTCTTCTTCTTTTCCTCCTCTTCTACCTCTTCCTCTGCTTCTTCTTTTCCATCTGTCCTTTATTCCCTATTGGGACACGACAATGAACTATCTACACCCAAGCCTACCTTTCTGTTGTTGTTTCCAATAGTCCCCTCCATGTCCTTCACATAAATTTATCTTTTTAATTCTCTTCTTCGTTTGTTTTTAGGTTCCCCACTTTTTCGTTCGCTTTGTGGGTTCCAGACAAGAGAGTGTCTAGTTATTCTATTTTCAGGTTTTTTCAGTGGGTTTCCTATCCAGCGCCATCCTTTTTTCTCACCGCTTGATTGACTGGGATGTGTTTAATTCTCTCCATGAGCCCCACATTAGTGATGTATCAAACCTCTTTGGTTTAAATATTCTGAGCTGGCACCAGTTAATTAATGCGGTTTCATTCTGGTCCACTTGTATGAGCTTCCTCTGGGGTAGGGCTTGCATGGAATGAGGGTTAGTATGATAGGTAAATGCCCGAAAAAAACCACCTTCTCAACAGTAAAATGGCAGTACCGCTACACATCGAACGTGCAGAACCACTACACATCGAGCGTGAGAGACTTAACTCAAAACCAGCACACGCGAAGCGTAGAACTGATGAAAAGAGAACCTCGTTAATTAAGCACGGAATTAAGAGACTGGGCTATGATGTGTATCAAAAGCCAAGGCCAGCCAAGTAGCTGCTTCATCCCAGCTGGATTTTACCTGCATGGTGTGATCAAATAGCGTGCTTGAATGTGGCATGAAGTTACAATGTCACATTAACATGAAGTTACCATTGTCATTATCGTAACCACTGAGCGTTTTATTTGTGGATTCTCCGCGTTGTAACCTGCTGGGTGGGCCTAAGATGTTGGACAGATCTGAAGAGAAGGTCCTCTATCGCAAGTGCTGCTTCATTCCATACGCTGAACCCAATAATTGCTGCCCGTTAGTAATGTTGTGGCTCCCGTTGTACTGACTTCCTGTATTCTGCTAATTTGAAATTGGGGAGTTAACTGTGGCGTCTCGTGTTCTTCCACAGTCAGCAGTATACTTGGGTGTTAATGTGATACTGTAATATTATGTTAATGTGACGTAATTTAATGTTAATGTGACAATACAATTTAATGTTAATGTGATAATGCAACTCGATGTTAATGTGACAATCTAACTTTGTTTTAATATGACAGTGATAACTTCATGTTTTTGTAACAATGTAACTTGATGTTTCTCACTGTCCAGCAATATACAACACACATCTGTCTCTACTGTCACAGTCCAGTAATATACAACACACATCTGTGTCGATTGTCATAGTCCAGTAATATACAACATACAACTGTCCCGACTGTCACAGTCCAGTAATATACAACAGACAACTGTCTCTACTGTCACAGTCCAGTAATATACAACAGACAACTGTCTCTACTGTCACAGTCCAGTAATATACAACAT
Source organism: Cepaea hortensis (assembly GCA_963921405.1). Taxonomy (NCBI): domain Eukaryota; kingdom Metazoa; phylum Mollusca; class Gastropoda; order Stylommatophora; family Helicidae; genus Cepaea; species Cepaea hortensis. The sequence continues at coordinate 59,753,202 of OY992897.1, read as the reverse complement.
ACATCTGTCTCTACTGTCACAGTCCAGTAATATACAACAGACAACTGTCCCTACTGCCACTGTCCACGGATACTTCACTTACTCTCAGTGTGTACATAGTTGGTAGCGGGCTGGGGTTCAAGAATGTACTGTTGTTTGTCCAGTACACCGCCATAATCTTTGGAGCAAATGGCCAATTGCTTAGTGGAGGAACAGCGCCGGGGTATTCAGCTCCAAATGATACGTAGCCATTGATGCTTATCTGAAGTGGCACAAGTAAGTTCAAGCGAAGAATATCATATTATTGTAACTACAGTTAGTGATTTCTGACTTTAATGAAACATCCACGTAACTACGTTTGGTGATTTCTGACTTTAATGGCACATTCACGTATCTCTAGTAACTTCATAATGTTTATAGAAACAAGCTTTTTGCATCAACGCAACTAGTTATTTAGTAGCATATCATTTACAAGACATCGCAGTCATCACCAACAATTGTTTTTTTTTCTGTTTATGATTTCTTAGTAAGTTTACTTTCAGTAGTTTGCCATGCCTTCTGAATAACCGGCACCCATATCATTATATGAAAACCAGCGCAACGTTGTATGCTTTGAAATCAACCGCGGCTGTGTTTCGAACGATGTATGCGGGATTGCAACTTGCATTCGTAACCCCTTTTACCACAGTGCGGTATTATAGCTCGTCATTGTTTTTAGAGCCGGTCTCTCTGGCTGTGGGGTTACAACACTTTCTCTCTGTAATCCCGTTTGTCACGCAGAGTCTCGTAGCGGAGCGAGAGCTGAGGCGGTTCGACCCCCGCTCGTGACTTGCGGGATACTGAGCCGGCCGCTCAGAAAGCAATGGCAAACTACTGAGCGTAATCTTGCCAAGAGATCAACATACAGCTGAAAGATGCTGGTGTTGACAGCTAAGTCCTGTAAAGGATATGCTAAAAAAAAAAAAAAATTGTTTTTAGAGAAAACTGTATTTACACTTTACAAAGTAGACATGTGTTTTTGTAAGGACGGTACTCACAAATATAAAATTAGCCATGTTTTTATAGAAAGACGGTACTTACAACTATAAAATTTGACATGGGTTATAGAAAGACGGTACTTACAACTATAGAATTTGACATGGGTTATAGAAAGATGGTACATACAACTATAAAATTAGCCATGTGTTTATATAAAGACGGTACTTACAACTATTAAATTAGACGAGTGTTAAAAGAAAGACGGTACTTACAACTATAAAGTAGACATGTGTTTATAGAAAGACGGTACTTCCAACTATAAAGTAGACATGTGTTTATAGAAAGACGGTACTTACAACTATACAATAGACATGTGTTTATAGAAAGACGGTACTTACAACTATAAAGTAGACATGTATTTATAGAAAGACGGTACTTACAACTATAAAATTTGACATGGGTTATAGAAAGATGGTACTTACAACTATAAAATTAGTCATGTGTTTATATAAAGACGGTACTTACAACTATAAAATTAGTCATCTATTTATGAAAAGACGGTACTTATAACTATAAAATTAGCCATGCGTTTATAGAAAGACGATACATAATAAAATTAGACTTGTTTACATGAAGAAAGTACTCACACTATAAAAGTTGACATATGTATATAAATAGCATACTTAAAACTATAACATTAACAGATGTGTATAGACAATACTTACAGCTAAAACATAAATAAAGTACTTACAATTATACAAGTTGACATATTTATATAAAAAAACGTACTTATAAACTATAGTAGTAGTAGGCCTCTTTCAGTCCTGTAGGATTATAGAGCTGTGCCGCTGGGGGAGGGGGGGGGGGGGGGGTGAGACCTGGCAGCACCGCTGGTGACTGTATAGTCCAATGCGAGAGTGACAATCTCTGTCACAATTTCCGCATCTGTGAGACGAGGCAGGTCCCGCAGTAAGTGACTGCATTTTATACTTGTGCCTCTTATCCTCCGTTTGTTAGATCAGATTGTGCTCAAAGGACACCTGTCCATTTCGTACACTTCTTCTTCAGAAGCATTTGTCTGCTGCAACTCATTCCCACGTGTCTGGATCAATGCCAAAGGTTTCCGTATATCGTATTTGTGGTCTTCCGGTTGGTATCTTCCCTGTGGCCAGTTCTTCGTATAGGATATCTTTGGGAATACGTTCATCCTCCATGGCCCAGCCACCGGAGGCGCTTCTGCTTGAGGAGAGAATGCACTGTGGTAATATTCGCTCTTTCAAGCACGTGTTTGTTTGTTATATGGTCTTTCCACGATATGCCCAGGATACGTCTCAGACATCTCATGTGGAAGGAATTCAACATTCTTTCCTGTCGTGAGTACAAGGTCCAAGATTCGGACCCATAGAGTAGTGTGCTAACAAGACAAGCTTTATATACTTGAACTTTTGTACGCTCTGTTAGCTTATTGTTCTTCCAAACTCTGTTAATTAGCATGGAACGTGTTGTGGTTGCCTTTTCCAATGCGTCTGTCGATTTCTGTCTCTAATGAAAGATTATCTGATATTGTCAACCCCAAATACACAAACTCGTGGACGACCTTCAATTCGTAATTAGAAATTTTGATTGACGGAAGCGCACCAGCATCTTGTTCCATCACCTGTGTTTTATTTAAGCTGATGGTGCGCCCAAAATCTCTGCAGACGGCTACAAAACGATCTATGAGCCTTTGGAGATCTTCTGCTGTATGAGTAGTCAGTGCTGCATCGTCTGCAAAAAGTAGTTCTCTTACGCATCTTGATTTATTTTAGATTTTGCTTTGAGTCTTGATGGGTTAAAAAGTTTGCCATCAGATCTTGTATGGAGGTATATGCCTTCAGTAGCAGTCCCAAATGTCTGCCTTAAGAGAACGGCGAAGAAGATACCAAAAAGTGCAGGAGCAAGCACGCAGTCCTGATTTACCCCAAGGCCGTTTCTGCTCACGCGGTAAAATGCCTTTGTGAGGTCGATGAAGGCAATATATAATGGTTTTCTCTGTTCTCTGCACTTCTCTTGTGCTGCCTGAGTGAGAAGATCATATCGATGGTGGACTTGTTGGGTCTAAATCCGCATTGTGATTATGGGTGGATTCTTTCAGCAAGAATGTGTAATCTTTTTAGGATTACTCTGGCAAAAATCTTGCCTGTAATGCTGAGTAGGGAAATGCCGCGATAGTTGTTGCAGACGCTTCTGTCGCCTTTGTTTTTATAAATAGTAACAACGTTTGCATCGCTCATATCCTGTGGTACTGATTTTTCCTTCCAGCAGAGCTGAAGTATTGCATACAGTTCGGGGATGATTGTTTCTTTGCCACATTTTAAAATTTCGGGTGAAATACCATCATTTCTTAGTGCCTTGCCGGATTTGAGAGTGTCTAGTGCTTCGCTGATTTCCGTGAGGCTTGGTTCGTTATCCAGGGCATGCATGGTGGATTGTTCATCGATGGCTTCCGGAGCTTCTTCTCCGACAGTGTTCTCCACTGAGTATAGCTCTGAGTAGTGTTCTACCAAGCTATCCATTTGTTTCGCTCGATCTTTTATGATTACCCCCCTCTGTTGATCGTAAAGGGGCCATCTTATTTTTTGATGGACCGACAGCTTGCTTGATGCCCTCGTACATTCCTTTTATATTTCCAGTATCTGCACAAATTTGAATTTGAGCAGAGAGCTGTAGCCAGTACCTGTTCGCACATCTTCTTGCCATCTGTTGTACTCTATTTCTGACCGTTCGCAATGCCTGCAGTGTTTTCTCTGAAGGTGATGTTTTATACACTAAGAATGCATGTCTCTTTATCTCCAGGGACTGTGAGCATCTCTTCAGAATGTGCTTCAATCCAGTTGATACTTGCCAAATGTTGATAGTGCTGTGGTATAGATGATGTCGCGCAAATGACTCCATCTCTCGGTGGCAGTTCCATTTGTGGGGCTAGGCAGAGCCTCCGCTAGAGCCTGGATATATTTGTTGATCTTCTCTTTATTTTGGGTGCCACTGGTGTCAATGCGTGGTCTTCCTTCTGTTCGGCTTCTGTAGATTCTCTTGGGCTTTATCTTCACCTTGCTGGAAACGAGTGAATGATCGGTGTCGCAGTCAGCACTATGATAGCTGCGAGTTAGCCTTATTACGGAGATTGCTGCGTTTAGTGAGCACCAGATCGAGTTGGTGCCAGTTCTTTGATCTGGGGTGCCTCCATGACACCTTGTGTTGAGGTTTCGTGTCAAAGAAGGTGTTGGTCACACACAGATTATGGTGAATGCAGAATTCCAAGAGACATCCATTGTCATTGATCTTCCCAATGCCAAACTGTCCTAGACATGAAGGCCAAGATTTGTGGTCGGAGCCAACCCTGGCATTGAAATCCCCCAGGATAAAAAGATGTTGTTTCTCTGGTGTTTCACTGACTTCTTTGCTAAGGTCGTCATAGAACATGTCTTTAGATTCTGATGCTGCAGTTAGTGTTGGGGCGTAAACGCTTATAATACTAACTGGGCCTGCCTCTGTCTGGAGTTGGATCTTCAGTATTATTTCAGTGCCATCACTTGGTGGTATGATGGACTTAAGCAGCTTGTTTCTGATAGCAAAGCCAACTCCATGCTCCCTGGTCTCTCCGCGTGGCTTGCCATGCCAGTGGAAAGGTAAGTCCCTCGCCTTGATGTTTCCAGATTCTTGGAGTCTGGTCTCTTGCAGAGCGACAATGTCTATCCCCAGTCTGAGTAGTTCGTTGTTTATCACTGCTGTTTTGCGGGCATTGACAATCTCAGAGATGCCAGGGGCCATGGTTCTAACGTTCCATGTTCCCAGTCTTAGGGCCGGTAGTTTTGCTTTTCTTCTTGTTGCTAGGTGTATAATTTGCGGCCCATGTGTCAGGAGTTTGTTCCTAAGCTCCATACACCCTCAGAAGCAGATGAACCATGGCGAGACAGTACCTTATTGACTGGGAGATGTCCAGCTTAGGTTTGCAGTAGCTGTCTAGTGAGATACAATGATCTCTTCCATCGTCAGAACCAACCCCTGGAGCCTTGCTCTACGCCAATCGAGCATTAAGACGTTAACCGGTAACTGCTGCTTCCTGCATTGAGTCGCCGCCGTTACACGGTGCTGAAGTGACCTCTCCAAGGCACAAGCCTGGGCGATGGAATGCGGAGTACCAGATGTTGCCCAGTAGCAAGTTCCCCCTCTCCAAGTCATCGATGTTGACCAAGGGAAAGGCAGTAACCAATGCAACTTGGCATCGGTGCCGTCGCGGGTGTTGCCAGAAGTATGTTGTTTACAACATGGAACTGCCTTACGGACTCCATCTCCAGATTTGGCCTCCCGAAGCCTTTCCCATTAGGGTATACCTGCAAGGCAGCGGAGGTTTGAAGTTAAAACTATAACATTGGAGATATGTACAGAAAATACAGCTAAAACATAAATTAATGACCTTTCAATTATAACATTAGAAAATACTTACAGATAAAACATCCGTTATGGTTTCAAAGTAGGTCAACGGTATACTAGTCTGCATGGTCTGAACAGTTGTGTTAGTGTTTTTTGTCGAGTCCCTGGCGTAGTCGGGCCACATGACTTGTTCAACATGAAACATTCATGACAAGAATAGTAAATAAATATACAACAATAATAAATGAACATACAACAACAATAATAACGCACAACAATAGTAAATGAACAAGCAACAATAAATATGTATACAACAATAATAAATGAACATGCAACAATTAAATACATATACGACGCAGTAGGTGAACACAATACAATAGTAAATGAACATACAACAACGATAAATGAACATACAACAATAAATGAACATACAAAAATAGTACATTAACATACAACAACAGTAAATTAGCATGCAACAATAGGAAATGAACATACAACAATAGTAAATGAACACTCAACAACATTGAACAATAATAGATGAACATATAACAATAGTAAATGAACAAATAGCAATAGTAAATTAACTCCCAATAAATAAACATACGAGGCCGTAAATGAACACAATACAATAGTAAATGAACATACAAAAACAATAAATGAACATTCAAGAGTAAATGAACATATAACAACAGTACATGAGCATATAACAATAGTAAACCAACATACAATAAGACTAGTAAATTAACTATATGAACAGCCAGCCATTGCAAGACCAGACGTGTGAGACACGTGACTGTACAAGAGCATATAATTTCAAACAACAACTGTTAAACTATGCAGTTGAGATAGTACGAGTACATTGTGTGGATAGAGGTTGTCAAATCAAATGTGTGGTTGCGGTATTGTGATAGTAATTGTGTGAGTAGTGGAGCTTGAGGTAAGATGTGTAGATACTGTGATGTGAGGTAAAATGTGTGGAAATTCGGATGTGAGGTAACATGTGTGGATATTGGGATGTGAGGTAAGATGTGTGGATACTGGGATGTGAGGTAACATATGTGGATACTGGGATGTGAGGTAACACGTGTGGATACTGGGATGTGAGGTAAGATGTGTGGATACTGGGATGTGAGGTAACATGTGTGGATACTGGGATGTGAGGTAAGATGTGTGGATACTGGGATGTGAGGTAAGATATGTGGATACTGGGATGTGAGGTAACATATGTGGATACTGGGATGTGAGGTAACATATGTGGATACTGGGATGTGAGGTAAGATGTGTGGATACTGGGATGTGAGGTAAAAAGCACACAATGTATGAGAGAAATGAGCCAACACGCAATATATATATATATATATATATATCGGAATGGAGCCAACAGACAACATATGCCATACATGAGCTTTCACACAATGTATACCCTACAGAAGCTAACACACAACGTCTCCCACAAACAAATTACCTGTGTTGTTAGCACCCGATGTTGCCGCAATAGCCAGGGAAAAACTAGCCCAGGCAAGAATACAAGCAGTGACACAGAACATCATGGAAGGGCGTGGCAGTGCCATCTCCGCAATCAAGAGCTGGCCTGATCAAAAGACACGTGTCAACCGAGGAGAGTGTAGGTAGCTGCCTTGTTGTCTGTAACACATATATCATGAGCAAGTGCCATGTCTGTGGTAAAAGTGTCATGTCTGTGGTACAAGTGTCGTGTCTGTGGTACAAGTATCTTGTTTGTGGTACAAGTGTCATGTCTGTTGTACATGTGTCATGTCTGTGGTACAAGTGTCGTGTCAGTGGTACAAGTGTCATGTCTGTGGTACAAGTGTTATGTCTGTGGTACAAGTGTCATGTCAGTGGTACAAGTGTCATGTCTGTGGTACAAGTGTCATGTCGGTAGTACAAGTGTCATGTCTGTGGTACAAATGTCATGTCTGTGGTAGAAGTGTCAAGTATGTGGTACAAATGTCATGTCTGTGGTACAAGTGTCAGGTCTGTGGTAAAAGTGTCATGTCTGTTGTACAAGTGTCATTTATGTAGTATAAGTGTCATGTTTCTGGTACAAGTGTCATATGTATGATACAAGCGTCATGTCTGTGGTACAAGTGTCATGTCTGTGGTACAAGTCTCATATCTGTGGTTTAAGTGTCATGTCTGGGGTACAATTGTCATGTCTATGGTACAAGTGTCTTGTCTATGGTAAAAGTGTCATGTCTGTTGTACGAGTGTCATTTATGTAGTATAAGTGTCATTTTTCTGGTACAAGTATCATGTATGTGGTACAAGCTGTGGTACAAGTGTCATGTCTGTGGTACAAGTGTCATATCTGTGGTTTAAGTGTCATGCCTGGGGAAAAATTGTCATGTCTGTGGTACAAGTGTCATGTCTGTGGTACAAGTGTCCTGTCTGTGGTACAATTGTCATGTCTGTGGTACAAGTGTCATGTCTGTGGTACAAGTGTCATGTCTGTGGTACAAGTGTCCTGTCTGTGGTACAAGTGTCATGTATGCGGTACAAGTTTTATGTCTGTGGAACAAGTGTCATGTCAGTGGTACAATTGCCATGTCTGTGGTACAAGTGTCATGTCTCTGGTACAAGTGTCTTGTCTGTGATACAAGTGTCGTGTCAGTGGTACAAGTGTCTTGTTTGTGGTACAAGTGTCATGTCTCTGGTACAAGTGTTATATCTGTGGTACAAGTGCCAGGTCTGTGGTACAAGTGTCATGTCTGTGGTACAAGTGTCATGTCTGTGGTACAAGTGTCGTGTCTGTGGTACAAGTATCTTGTTTGTGGTACAAGTGTCATGTCTGTTGTACATGTGTCATGTCTGTGGTACAAGTGTCGTGTCAGTGGTACAAGTGTCATGTCTGTGGTACAAGTGTTATGTCTGTGGTACAAGTGTCATGTCAGTGGTACAAGTGTCATGTCTGTGGTACAAGTGTCATGTCGGTAGTACAAGTGTCATGTCTGTGGTACAAATGTCATGTCTGTGGTAGAAGTGTCAAGTCTCATCTCATCTCATCAGGTATGTGGTACAAGTGTCATATATGTGGTACAAGCGCCATGTCTGTGGTACAATGTCTATTACAATGGAGTGATTATATTACAATGTATTTAGTCTATGTCCTTCATATGTTGATATATTTCGCTGACATATTGAAATATTTTTCACTGCTATATTGATATACTATGGGGTTTCAACAACAAATCTTGTCTTTTTTTTTTCTTTTTTTTTTTCTTTTTTTTTTTTTTTGGGGGGGGGGGGGGTTGAATATATTCTTACAAAAAAGTAAAGAACAAATGTCTCATTTTTCGATGTAGTCACCACTGCGTTCAATGAAGGTTCTCAATCGGCGATAAAGTGCTTGGGTTCCTGTAGGAAAAAAAAAAAACTCTCTTGGTCGAGTGTGCAACCACTTATGTACCACCTGCTGAACATCTTCACAGAAGTCACCCCGTTTTGAAACGTCCTACGCCGCTCATACGCTTCCTGGACTGACACGTATTCATCACCATAGTGGGGACGCAGAGGTGTTTCCAAGGCACCAGGGCCGGGTTATATACTGGCCAAGACCTATTGACGCGTCCTCGTCGAGCGTCCTGGGCAACAGGTCCCTTCGCGGTCCTGGCTAAAGTCAGTAGGATCGCCGATTCCTCCGAAGTCGGAGAGTGTTTGCCTGTACGGCGAGGAACCACCAGTCTGCACACCAATAAGCCAGACATGGGACAACGGATACTCACGCAAACCTCAGGTCCTGTATGACATCACACTGATGTTGGACAACAGGATGCCTTCATCCGACATACAGGACTTCGCGTTGGAGCTCAAGCCAACGAACAGAAGGAAGGAGGAGGAGGATCACCATAGTGGATCGTCATTCGCCGATGAATGTCGATAGGTTTCACACCTTCACTGATTAAAACATGTTTAACATAATGCTGCTTCTATTTGGTGCGTGTCGCGAGTGAGGTCACCTAGATCGTCTGCACTGTTATGTCACTATTTAACACCCGTAACATCTTTGACAACAATGTTGACAGGTTACAAGACAATGGCATGGTTATTGTAATTTCTATCACACTTTTAAGGTTTTCATTTGAAGCCCCGCCGTATTTCACTGATATGTGATATCTGATATATGCATAGTCAGGTCTTCGTCAGTTATGACTGAGCTGCCGTATAACAGTAAACGGAACTACCTGCTTTCTGTTAGCACCGAATGTTGGGCGCCGCTCACTAAACCCAACACCCTACATTGTGTCAACGTTTTCTGGCGGAGGAGCGCAAATGGGAGCATACACGCACTATCCTGGTGCGAGGAAATGCATCCTAAATGCTAAATGTCATGGCAGGACAGACCAAGCTCTAGGCCTTGGTCGGCAACTGGTCTAGGATCAAAGCTCCAACAGGTGGACAGTTACAACATTGCTTTGTTGATCCGGCAGCTTCTGCATCTTGTCTAGTACCAGATGTATTGGTGTTACCTTTCCTCTGGAGAAAACTATGCAGGCCAAGAGAGTGATCATGCTGCATGGGCAACTTATGGTCTCTACAATTCAGCCCAGGCTTTGTGCTATGGAGAGGTATAACTCCCTCCCTTGTCCCCACCATGGGCTGTAGTTATTATTCTCTTCTTCTTCAGCGTTCCGAGCCATTGAGGTTCTTTGCTGCAAATACAATCCGTCTCCATTCGTCTCTCTGGTGGACCTTCTCTTGCCAGTCGTTGATTCCAAGTGCTTGTAGGTCTGTATATGTATTATCTCTCCACCGCCTTCTTGGTCTACCTCGGGGTCTACGGTCATTTATTTCCTGAGTGTAAGCGAGTTTTGTTTCCCTATTAGTAGTTATTATGTATTCCCTATTTGTAGTTATTATGCCTCTTTTAAAGCACAGTGTAACAAACTATGTCTGTCAAGACGACAAGGTGCTAGTGAGTGATATACTTCACCGATATATTGTTATATTTCACTGATGTATTGATATATTTCTGTGATACATTGATAAATTACAATGATATATTGTCATATTTCACTGATTTTTTTTTTCCGCATATCTTTTACAGGACATCGCTGTCGACACCAGAATTTTACCGCTATCGTTGATTTCTTGGCAAGATTACGCTCAGTAGTTTGCCATTGTTTTCTGAGCGGCTGGCTCACTTATCCCGTAAGTTACCTACGCGGCGAGAACCGCTTTCAATTCTCGCGCTCTGCGTTACCCCACGTGAATAAACGGGATTACGGAGAAAGTCGTGTAACGCCTAGGCCAGGGAGACCGGCTATTTCACTGATACATTGACGTATTTCACTGATACTCTGCAGACTCAACCTCGTTCCCATGAAGTTGACCTCGTGTGAAGACAGACGGTCGCTCCAGCATACAGCGCACAGCCGGGATATCACGTCATAATATGAACACCTAGTCAAGCCTGACTCATGTGAACAATATCATTCGACTAAAGTACTCAACCAATGTGGACAAACACTTTCATAATTTAAAGAAACCGGCGCTTACTCAAGTCACAATTAACGTGCACAAATCAATTCCGTTGGCCTGGTGGCTGCAAAAGAGACGATCCCAAAGCTGGTTGTAGGCCGCACGTAGAGCTAGAATGTGTCCGTTAGACAAGAAGGTTTGTATATAAATGAGGCATTTTGCAAATGCGTAGATCCGGCCAGATCTTGATTTCTAGGCAGAAATGGTAATTATCCGCACTCACTGTGTGGCGGCGGTTTGGCTCTCGACTGTTGGCCATTGACAGAACCTTAGCCTCGTAATTATGCATGCATGACAGCCTAGATATAGAGGTTAGAAAATATTGAATAATAGCGGGTGAGTTCGTGTGATCTCTAGGGGGTTATGCTGGTAATATTGTGAGCGTGGGGGGACGAGGGTGTGACGCCAGGGTTCGTCGTCCACTAACAGAGCGAAAGACTGACCATGTGATCCCCCGTGCATTCAGGCCTGAAAACTGTGAAGGTCCTATTGCATAACTGAACCATGGCGGGTCCCTGCTTCGAGAATTGTTATCAGGAGGGGGCTTCAAATGAAAACCTTAAATGTTTCTTTTTTAATTTTATTGGTGAATATATTCTGACAAAGTAAAGAACGAATGTTTCATTTTTCGATGTAGTCACCCACTGCGTTCAATGCAAGTCCTCCAGCGCTGATAAAATGCTTGGATACCTGTAGACAAATCTAATCTATGGTCAGTACTCGGTTTGCCTGACCCGGTCGTGAACAGTCTGTCACAGAAGTCACGCCGTTTTAATACTTCCTATTCCACTCATACACTTGTTGGACTGACAGGCATGCAGCACCATACTGGGCCTTCATTCGCCGATGAATTTCTAGAGGTTTCACCCCTTCACTGATTTTTAAAAAAAAAACGTACAACAGAACGCTGGCCCTCTGTGGTGCATGTCAAAAGTGGGGCAGCCATCTTTAAACTGTCCTTATGACGTCACCATGTTCGAATGCACCGTGATGTCACGTGCTTAAAACTCTTGCCATCATTAGCAAAATATTGACAGGTTTCAAGACAATGCCATGATTATTGTAATTTATATCACACTTGTAAGGTTTTCATTAGAATTCCCCTATTATTATTATTATTATTATTATTATTATTATTATTATTATTATTATTATTATTATTATTATTATTAATATTATTTAATGTTGACTTCTCATTCTAGGCTTGGGGGCGTAAATTACAAGTACCTCTGAAGTCGGAGTGGATACGTCTGTTGGCGAGAGACACTGATAATAGGAGAAGTTAATCCACACGCACAAATCAGTCCAGTTCACCTGCATGGACTACGTTTGAGCTGAAATCGAGCGAACGCTGAAACCAATGATTATTATCATGCTGAATGAGCGGTCTTGGAGTAACACATTCGGCGGTCGCTGAGCGGAGATGAGTTAGATGGGATTTCTTGGCAAGTTTATGTTCAGTAGTTCACCATTGCTGTCTGAACCACAGACACCAATACCATTGTATGAAAACCAACAAAAGGCTGTCTGTTTCCAAATCTCCCGCAGCTGTGTTTCGATCCCGATGATGGCAATGTAAAACTTAGACATTATCCGAATCACACTAACGGAACATCAACATCTGCGAGATGAGATGCTTGAGAGTTGCTAACTTTACTACCCAAGACCGAATAAGAAATGATGCTGTCAGACGGACAGTGGGATCAACACCTTGCGCCACATATAGTATAAGCCAGAAGATCAAATGGTTTGGCCATCTCGTTAGAATGCAACACCTTCAACTGTCAGTACTGGCCCTACATTAAAAACAAAAGATCTGAAACGAAAGGAAGAGGACGCCCGAGAAGAAAATGGATTGACGACATCAAAGACATTGTACAATCACACGGAATGACACTATCCAGTGCCACCTATCGAGACCTGGAGCGCCAATTATTCCTCCCCGCGACTCTTGAGGGCAAAAGTGGAAGAAGATGGTGATGATGTTGATTCGCGGTCCGTGCAAAATTATCAAATTTAAATATGTTTTATACCTGCTATATTTGGTCAAATATGCAATTAACTCACCCCTAACGTGATCGTTGAAACTGCGTCTGTTTGACGAGGTGTATGAGGTTAGTTGGTACTGATGATGCTGCTACTCAAAACTATATTTCCGTATTTTTGTCGGCCAGTCAGGAACGCAGTCGACACTGTGATGGTAATTTTTCAAAATAACTCGCAGCATTACGCTGTTCCTAAGACAGATGCATGTTTCAATGCACGTCACCTCAAAGTGGGAAATTCACCTTTGCTTACGTAACGATTATGGAAGGTTTATTGAATTTCGAATCCTGGCTGCCATCGCCTTGTCAAGGCCAGACCAAGCAATTTCGCTAGCCTTATAGGGCCCGCGGGCTGGACGTTTCCCATCCTTTATCTAAAGTATCGGGGAATGGAAGCTCTGCAAACGCGTGATCGCCACTTCCCTGTTAGGACAATTGTTGCTGATGATGATGATGTACTACTTCCATAAGAATATATTACACAACCCTCGAAGTGTGATGACACGTGGAGCGTTACTGCGAGAGGCATTCTTCGACTGAATGGCAACGTGAACACGTCAATATCTGGTGTGACAAAAGCACACCGCCATGGCTCAGCGAGTGAACCCAGCATTGATCGTACTTCGTGTCGTTGTTCTGTTACACTGTCACAGTTTGTGGACAGTTGCATCGTTTGGCTAATTACAGGGAATGTCGGCTCCGCTTGGTACTTGGTTGGTTGGTTGGTTGGTTGGTTGGTTGGTTGGTTGGTTGGCTGATTGGTTGGCTGGCTGGTTCGTTGTTTGGTTGGATGGTTGGTTGGTTGGTTGGTTGATTGATTGGTTAGTTGGTTGGTTGGCTGAATGGTTGGTTGGTTGGTTGGTTGGTTGACTGGTTGGTTGGTTGTTTGGTTGATTGGTTGGTTGGTTGGCTGCTTAGTTGAGTGGTTGGTTAGATGGCTGGTTGCTTGGATGGTTGGTTGGTTGGTTGGTTAGTTGGTTGGTTGGTTGGTTGGTTGGCTGACTGGTTGTTTAGCTGGTTGGTTGGTTGGTTGATTAGTTGGCTACTTGGTTGGGTGATTGGTTGGCTGGTTGGTTGGCTAGATGGTTGGTTGGTTGACTGGTTAGCTGTTGGTTGATTGGTTGGTTGTTTGATTGGTTGACTGATTGGTTGGTTGTTTGGTTGATTGGTTGGTTGGGTGTTTGGTTTTCTAGTTTGTTGGTTGGCGTTGGTTGGCTAGTTGGTTGGTTGCTTGCTTGCTTGGTTGATCGGTTAGTTGGTTGTTAGATTGGTTAGTTGGTTGTTAGATTGGTTGGTTGGTTGGCTAGTTGGTTGGTTGGTTGGTTGGTTGGTTGGTTGGTTGGTTGATGGTATTGTTGTTTGCTTGCTTGATTGGTTGGTATGTAACTACCTGCACAACCTGCATAATTGTTTAATTTTCTGAAAATACATCAAATGTATAACCATGACTGGAGTCAGCAATATGCCACGTGATCTAGACGACATATGCCAGTACGTGTTCTGTACACACCTGTAACCGACAAAAATATCACTTGGAACATACACTTGTCCAAATGCAGACATTCGTGTTGCCATGTATTGAAACATGTCGGCCGAGACGGGGATGACAAAGATTCTCAACTGCTTACAAATGGCCTATTCAAACCACCGCTTTGGGCTCTCTCTTCGGAAACCTGGCTGGCTAAATGTGAATACAATTATTTCCCATAGAAATTTCAAATGTTGTTTCATGGTTTTCATAGTTTGGCGATTTCATAGTTTGGCGATTGAAAGGCGTGGATTATTTATTAGAGCAATACCAGCGCCCTGGTGTGTACAGGGACATATTTTCAAACACTGGACAGTCATTAAAAAAACACTCTGTATTTTCAGCGTGCGCAATTTGAACCCAAACATTTCCAGTTTTTCGTCGATATCCGATAATGCTAAGATTACTACCCAAGAGATCAAGGGCCATGTGATGACAAGTAGTTCTTGTAAACAACGATGGTAGTCAGATGTCTCTAAGCCAGGCCGGCCCCGAATGATGGAGTGACCTTGACGATGTATGCGGCCCAAAGGAACATTTATGAAAATGGAGCCCGTGAAGTGCCACGCATCGCTAAACTCTGAACAAAAGTCTCCAGTATAGGACACAACTGCAGTTGCGACACACCACGCTCTTCACGCCTCTTTGACATCTGCGGGAGAATGGGTGCGTGGCTGTGAGGTCAGAAATGTCTGTCAGCCCAGACACGGATCGAACCATAGACAGCCATTTGTCATCAGGGTCCCGCCTTTACTTGATGACGTCACACGGTCACATGATTGTTATATTTAGTTCTCAAAAACGTCACTGGGAATTGTGGCTAATTGCTAATTCTCAGCCATCTTTGCCGCTTCTGTACGCACATAACTTGCAGTAATCACATAACTATACTCCTGCTTAAACACATATATCCAACCACATAAATACCTATCCAACAACATACCAACCGACATACCTACCCACCTATGTTCCTGCCTACCTAACCACTTACTACCCTACCTGTTCATATAAAACATTACTCACCTACAAACATATACACTCCCCATATAGTACCTTCTTACATATGTACCTATGTAATACCTACTTATATACTTACCAATTCATACTCCTACCTACATAATACTTATCTATCCATATGCCTGCCTACTTACATACTCATCTACCCATATATTTAACCATTCGTGTACCTAACTGCCCATTATCTACGCACTATCTTTTTTTTTTATTCCGCATATCCTTTTACAGGACATCGCTGTCAACATCAGCATCTTTCAGCTGATTGTTGATTTCTTGGTAAGATTACGCTCAGTAGTTTGCCATTGCTTTCTGAACGGCCGGCTCACTTATCCCGCAAGTCACCAACGCGGGTAGAACCGCTTCCAATTCTCGCGCGCTGCGTTACCTTGCGTGGATAAACGGGATTACGGAGAAAGTCATATAAACCCTCGGCCAGAGAGACAGGCACGCACAACCTACCCTCACAAAAAATCCGGCTTGCACAATACTTACCTATATGTATACTGACCTATCACCATGCATATCTACCTACACACCTGTCTACCCACACACCTGTCTACTCACTCATATGTCTACCCACCCACCTGTCTACCCACACACCTGTCTACCCACCCATCTGTCTACCCAACCATCTGTCTACCCACCCATCAGTCTATCCACCTATCTGTCTCCCCACCCATCTGTCTACCCACACATCTGTCTATCCACCCATCTGTCTATCCACACACCTGCCTACCCACCCATCTGTCTACCCACCCACCTGTCTACCAGACATCTGTCTACCCACCCATCTGCCTACCCACCCATCTGTCTACCCACACACCTGTCTACACACATATCTGTCTACCCATCTATCTGTCTACCCACACACCTGTCTAGGCACCCATCTGTCTACCCACCCATCTGTCGACCCACCCACCTGTCTACCCACCCATCTGTCTACTCACCCATCTGTCTACCCACACACCTGTCTACCCACCTACCTGTCTATCCAGAAACATCTCTACCCACACACATGTACACCCACAAACCTTTCTACCCACAAATATGTCTACCCACATACCTGTCTACCCACCCACCTGTCTACCCACCCACCTGTCTATCCAGAAACATGTCTACCCACACACCTGTACACCACAAATCTTTCTACCCACAAACCTGTCTACCCACCCATCTGTCTACCCACACACCTGTCAACCCACCCATCTGTCTATCTAGAAACATGTCTACCCACCCACCTGTATACCCAGCCACCTGTCTACCAACCCACCTGTCTACCCACACACCTCTCTACCCACCCACCTGTCTATCCAGAAACATGTCTACCCACCCACCTGTCTACCCACCCACCTGTCTACCCACCCACCTGTCTACCCACCCACCTGTCTACCCACACACCTCTCTACCCACACACCTCTCTACCCACCCACCTGTCTACCCACCCACCTTTCTACCCACACACCTCTCTAACCACCCACCTGTCTATCTAGAAACATGGCTGCCCACACACCTGTCTACCCACAAACCTTTCTACCCACAAATATGTCTACCCACATACCTGTCTACCTACCCACCTGTCTACCCACACACCTGTTTACCCACCCACCTGTCTATCCACCCACCTGTCTATCCACCCACCTGTCTATCCACCCACCTGTCTATCCACCCACCTGTCTATCCACCCACCTGTCTATCCACCCACCTGTCTACCCACCCACCTGTTTACCCACCCACCTGTCTACCCACCCACCTGTCTACCCACACACCTGTCTACCCACACACCTGTCTACCCATAAACATGTCTACCCTCCCACCTGTCTACCCACCCACCTGTCTACCCACAAATATGTCTACCCACCCACCTGTCTACCCACAAACCTGTCTACCCACCCACCTACCTAGCCACATCTTACCCCTGTATCGTGTGTCACGTTGCTAAACGTGGGCGGTCGTGGTTTGCCATCTATCTCAACATTCTGGGATCAGGCCTGTGCTCTCTCCATGACGCCATGTGGCCAAACCTACCAGATATTGACCTCTTTGTCTTCCTCTTATTGTTTTCTTATCAGATTTGCCAGTTGTCAATAAAAGGTGAAATAGCTTTCTCCTAATAATAGGACTGCCTCATTCGTGCTCACGTCCTGACCCAACTATCTACCCACATATCTGCCTAATCGCACAGCTATATACCAACACACCTATCTACCCACATATCTGCCTAATCGCACAGCTATATACCAACATACCTATCTACCCACATATCTGCCTAATCGTACAGATATATACCAACATACCTATCTACCCACACATCTGCCTAATCGCACAGCTATATACCAACATACCTATCTACCCACATATCTGCCTAATCGCACAGCTATATACCAACATACCTATCTACCCACATTCCCATAGCTATATACAAACACACCTATCTACCCACATTCCTGCCTACTCACACAACTGTCTACTCACATACTTAAATACTCATACTTACATACATGCCTACCCATATACCTACCTACTCACAAGCCTATCTATCCACATACTTCACTACTGACATACCTATCAACACACATATATTTACCTACTCACATACTTACCTACCCACATACCTATCTACCCTCATACCTACTCTTATACCTACTTCCTCACAATACTATCTACCCACTTACTTACATACTCCTATACTTACATACCTACCAACTCACACACCTATCTACCCCAATCCAATTCAATTTATTTTTTGGTACGAGTACCCCCTTTCAGCCTTCGAGTTTCCGACTTGGCTATGTAGGGGTGCTTATGGTGTAGCTTGTAGTTTGTCTTTCGTACTTGAGCTGCTTGTTGCCAGCTTCCCGGCTTCTGGTGGTTTGATTGCGTTTGTTACTTTCTTGATGAGGGTTTTCATGTCTGGTCAGAGTCGCGCACTTGTTGAGGCTTGGAGTTGTTGTGTGCCCAACCCGCCATATAGTGCTGTTTCCTTCAGGGAGCTTTACCTCTCGTTCTCTATGCTTCAGTAATTGTGATCGTTTGGGCGTCTTCTTGGTCTTCCTTGATTTCGTGTTGTGGGCGGTTCGCCAGGTCGATCCTGGTGGGAAGCGATATCGTTTTTCCTCTGTTGCTTCTTCTTCTGTCTGTGTTCTTGCATCTTCTGGTTCGGGTGTGGCTGTCTTGGTTTTGAGCAGGTCAAATATCTCATGTAGAATGTCTTCTGTCTTTCGTTTCACATCTTGTATTTTTGATATCTGTTCTTCAGTCTCAGCCTTTATAGCAGCCATCCGCGCGACATCCCGCTCAATCTTCTGCTGAACTTGTTTCATTTCGTCCAGGATGCGCTGAAAGCCCGCTATCTGTGTTTCTTGCGTCTTGTCTTTTTCTTCTTCCATGCTTGATAGTCTTTCTTCTGTCTCAGCCTTTATAGCAGCCATTCGAGCGACACCCTGCTCAATCTTCTGCTGAACTTGCTTCGTTTCGTCCAGGATGCGCTGAACGGCCGTTATCTGTGTTTCTTGCGTCTTGTCTGTTTCTTCTTCCATGCTTGATAGTCTTTCTTCTGTCTCAGCATTTATAGCAGCCATTCGAGCGACACCCTGCTCAATCTTCTGCTGAACTTGCTTCATTTCGTCCAGGATGCGCTGAGCGGCTGTTGTCTGAGTCTCTTGTGTCGTTTCTGTTTCTTCCTCCATGCTGTTGAACTTTGATCGCAGGTCCTTCAGTTGGCCTTCCAGTTGCGCTTTGTCGCTTTTTGTGAGTCGATTGGTGGCCTCGTACAGCCTCCTGGCCTCCTTATATGGTAGGTTAGTTTTGATGGCGATCTTCATGGCTTCCTTGCTGTCTTGTTGGCAGGGGCAGCCGAGGTACCTGGCGCCGTGGTTGCCGAGGCAGTTGGCGCATTTTCTATTAGTGTTAGGCCTCCTGAAGTCCTTGTCGATCTTTGCATGCTGGCACTGACTGTATGGATGAGGTCCTGCGCAGTATCTGCATACCTCCACCTGACTCTTGCAGGTGGCATGGGTGTGCCAAAACTTCGGGCACTTAGAGCACTGCAGCACTCTCGGTATGTAGTGTTCTGGAACTTGGTCTATCCTATCCCATCTGATGTATTGAGGGATCACTCGGTCCTCCGATGTTATTATGACGACTGTGGAGGGGATGTTGTTCTTTCCGATGATCCTCTCGGCACTGGTGATCTTGAGTTTCTTGTTCTCCCTTGTCAGCATCTCCCTGATCTGGTCGTTGGTGAGATGGGTCTTGACTCGTTTAATGACCCATCGTTTCATCATGCCGTGTCGGGTGGCTTCCAATAAGATGCCGTGGTGAAGCTTGATGTCGGCCTTCTCTCCTTGTGCGATTTTCTGCATAAGTGCTGTGGTCTTTGGGTTTTTGTTGATGGAGACCACTACTCCATCAGGTATCTTGCGTAGCTGGTAGATGATGTTTCTTCCCAGCTCGTTTTCCAGCAACTTAATTATCTTGCCTGTTGGTAGCGCCGACAGTTTGGCTTCTCTCACGCTTGTCTGTTTTAGCAGTAATTTGCCGGTGAAGTCCTCAGTTGTTGTAGTTTCCTCCGATGTTGAGATCTTTGGTAAACTGGGCTGCTTGGTCTTGGTGCTGTTGAACACTTCACGGCTGCTGCTGGCTTCAGTTAAAGTTGTAGTCTCTGGCGTCGGTTGAGCTACGGGAGCGGCTTCATCTGGTGTAGAAGTTGTAGTAGCTTCTTTTAATGGTTCTTCAGGTTCTGGCGTTGTGCTGCGGCTAGCAGACACGTTGTCTTCTTGCATCATTTTGATAGTCTTGGTGGCTTCCACGCTGCTAATTTTAAACGTCGGGTGTCTAGTGGAGTTTTTTTTTTTTTTCTTTTGCCAATTTTTAACACGCGGCCGGCTTCCGATAAGGCGACTTGTTCTCGATAGCGCGTCGAGTCGACTGTGGTGTGTTTGCGCCTATCTACCCACATATTTACATACTCATATACTTACATACCTGCTCCTCGCACACCTCTCTAGCTGCACAACTGTCTACCCACACACCTGTCTACCCACATACTTCTATAACCCACTACTTGTCTACTCACAAAGTATACACCTGCTTACCCACATATCATTATAGAACTGAATATCTTCAAATAAATCTCTAACTTTTTTCCTGCTGGCTTTGAACCCAACCTTAGTCCACAAGCCTTGCTACTACACCCAGTAGTTGCCACTACAGGAGAGTGGACTGCACTGATATTTGCCTGTGGTGTGGCTTTCTCTACAACCATTAGGCGAACCTACTCCAACTTCTGAATTATGTGAAATCTCACAAGCTGCCACCGAATTGTAATTGTTTTCTATGGCTGAATATGTCCATGCTTGTTACATGAGTACAATTTGTGGAACTGAGATTGCACTAATTTTATTCATATTTTGACTATGTTTACAACTGCAACTAAGTGTGCTATCTCCTCCTGTTAATCGTTAGGTTTTTAATCCATGTTATCATCACAGCCTGGAATTCTGAGATAAGTAGCCAATAATTTTTTTTTTTTAATTTTCATTTTCTCTTCATTGTTTTCATTTTATTTTTTATTCTTCTCATCCCGTTTTTATGCCTTAATGTAGTCACTGGATGGTCTTCTCTGTGATTATATATTGTGTTTTGTGTATGTATTTGTGTGTTTATGAAGCTTGTCGCCGCAACATCCTGTATGTTTCGTAATTATGTTCGGTAAAGCTGCATTACTTTGTGTTATTTATATATTTATATGAGGAACTCATGCATTTTGACTCATTATTTGTTTTTCAAGTTTTACATTTCCTTTACTGGATTGTAGTCGCGAATATGTGTTTGCACCAGGCCACAGTCATGCAAGTGTGAAACAATAAACATGAATATGACGTTACGATAAAAGGTAAGTATGTTGTTTTCTTATCCTTTCTGATCTGTTTCCTGTATTGTCCACGTCTGGTGATCATGTGCCTGTTCCGTGGTTCACCTTGCTTTCTACAGATGCCCACACGTGAGTACAACTTCTACACATCTTCTTCTTCATCTTCAGCGTTCCGAGCCATTGAGGTTCTTTGCTGCAGATACAATCCGTCTCCATTCATCTCTCTGGTGGACCTTCTCTTGCCAGTCGTTGTTCCAAGTGCTTGTAGGTCTGTATGTATATTATCTCTCCACCGCCTTCTTGGTCTACCTCGGGGTCTACGGTCATTTATTTCCTGAGTGTAAGCGAGTTTTGTTTCCCTATTATCTTCCATTCTTTCTATATGCCCCAGCCTTCACATGCCCACCTATAAATAGAACCACTAGAACACGTAACAAAGACACATTAATACTCTGGGGGAAAAAATAAAACAAGAAATAAACACCAGATCAGTTTTGAAAATTATCAATGTCCTCTATGGCGTTTTATTGTCTACTTCACAGACAATGTTTCACTCCAGAGATAGGAGGAGGCAGCAAATGGAGGAGAAAACACAGAAAAACGTGAGCCACGGGATGTCTGTGTTGTTGTTTCCTCTACCAGGCAACGGCGATGTACGGGGGTCGTCATTTTTGGCTGAAACAAATTTAAAACATGTACTGTCAAACACAATACAACACATGATCTCTTAGATGAGACCAGTCGGTCAGTTGGATCGGTCGATCGGTAGATCGGTCGGTTGGTTGATTAGTCGGTCAGTCGGTCGGTTAGTTGGTTGGTTGGTTTGTTGGTTGGTCGGTTGGTCTATCGGACGGTCGGTTGATTGGTTGGTCGATCGGTCGTTTGGTTTGGTTAGTTGGTTGAATGGTTGGTTGGTCGGTCGGTTGGTCGGTCAGTCGGCTGATTGGTTGATCGATTGGTCGGTGGGTTGGTGGTTGATTTTTGATTGGTCGGTCGATCGGTCGGTTGGTTGGGTGGTTGTTGGCTGATTATTGTTGTGGCTTGACTGTTGAGGTTGGCCTTAGGTTGACATTTCTAAATCCCGGCGACATTGTGTTGTGTCGACAACTTCGCGATGACCTCGGCTCATGTGCACTGTTCTTATTTAGTGGGTTGACTATGAGTGGACGCGAGACAGAGTATGTTGTTTTGATTTTGGTTGCGAGATTGGTTCGCATTCGCTTTGCTGAGAGACATGTTAGATCTTGCACTGCCGACTGAGACAAGGACCACCTTACGGCATCGATGTGTCCCGTCCATCGTTTCGATTGTTCCATAGCCTGAACGAGGCCTTTCCATTAACCTAGCCCGGTCGTTTTAGCGCACGAATTCTCCACTGTCTTTTGAGACCCAGCTGCTGAAGTTGGAAACCAGACCTCTAATGACTGCCTCTACGACGTCTTGCCTAACAGTATACACTTTCAGTCTCAGACATGCTGTGTTGTCATTGCGCGTTTCCATCTTGTAGATGCGTTGCGATTCCCATGTTCATGCTCTAGTTAAACAAACAGCCAAAACTGTATACCAACTTGCCAAAATTAAAAATTTCCTCGACGTAAACACAAGAAAGATATTCTATATTTCCCACATACAAACACATATTTACCATTGCTCCACAATCTGGAATGGATGCTCCAAATCAATAACAAAACGCCTGTATTCACTTCAGAAAAAGGCAGTGCGTTTAATCAATGGTGATAAGCTTACAGACAATTCTAACATACACGAACGTCTTCAGTTACTGCCTTTCCACAAACGCCTACTTTTTAATAAGGCTAAACTAATTGACAAAATCCTATTTCAAAATGCTCCAAGCTACCTTTGGCCATTGTTTAAATATAACGCAAGACGTAGCGAACGACTAAATATACTTCATGTCCCTAAACCTAGGATAGACTTATATAAAACAAGCTTAGCATACTCTGCCACTCAGTTGTGGAACAATCTTCCACAAGAAATCAAAGACACCACCAATCATTATACACACAGTCGCAACCTGTTTGAACACTACCTCAGGACAGACTCCATCCCCTCCATAAAAAAACAACAACAAAGACAATAATAATGATAAATTATCTCGAAGGCCAACTAGCCAAAAAACATGCCCACATGTATGGCACGTTACACCTTCCTTGGGTATTATAATGCCCAGGTTAAACATTGCCTCACTGAGTCATGTATTATTGATTATTTTTCATGCGTTTTAAAGCTTATTATTCTTTTGTTGTCAAAGATTTGCTTCATAAGAGATGTTGAATGAAAGATCCATTAGCACCTTGCCGTCTTGATAGACGATAGTTTGTGCTTCAAAAAGGCATAACTTTTACCCATGGCCGTAGCGAATGTGACTGATAAGGCCAATTCACGCTGTGAATGTTCGTCCACAGTGGGTGCATGTGAACACGTGGTCATTTCCACCATCATGCACCATCTTACGTCTCACACGCTCGGTGTGTGACTTATCTGCAATAATTTTCTCATTTGTCTATATTCCATTTCTGATGTTTGCGCTCCATGCAACACGTTCATCCGCGACTTTCTCCCAATGTGCATTAGCAATGCCTGTATCAATCATGTCCCGCTTACACACATCTTTGTATCGTAGTAGAGGCCGACCCTGAGATCTCTTACCCATCTTTAATTCACCAAAATGATGTCCTTTGGTATTCTACCATCATCCATCCTCCTAAGATGTCCTATCCATCTAAGTCTACGAAGACTGAGCATGGAATAAACCGTTACACAACTTGATCTTTCCAATACTTCAGTATTTGTGATTTTGTCTTGCCACTTAATACCAAGAATTCTTGAATGAAAGAATTATGAGAGGAAATAGAGAAGAAGGGCAGAATGTTAGACGGGCCTGCATGTTTAATTCTAAGCCCTTTGAAAATAAAGATTTTCGTTCGTTCGTTCGTTCGTTCGTTCATTCGTTGTGTTGTCACTGTACGCGCCCATCTTAAAGATGTGTTGTGTTATCACTGTACATTTCCGTCTTGATGACGTGTTGTGTTGTCAATGCACGTTTTCATCTTGAAGATTTGTTGTCACTGCACGTTTCCATCTTGAAGATGTGTTGTGTTTTCACTGCACGTTTCCATCTTGAAGATGTGTTGTGTTGTCACTGCACGTTTCCATCTTGAAGATGTGTTGTGTTTTCACTGCGCGTTTCCACCTTGAGGATGTGGTGTTTTGTCATTGCACGTTTCCATCTTGAAGATGTGCTTGTTGCCACTGCACGTTTCCATCTTGAAGACGTATATTATTGTCACAGCACATTTCCATTTTGAAGACGTGTTGTATTGTCACTGCACGTTTCCATCTTGAAGACGTGTCACTTCTCGATTATCGATTCCCACTGCACGATCAGCTCAATCAGTATCAATAGATTCAATGCCAAACAAGAAAGTAGATTAGAACCTAACAAAAGTGGATAACAGAAAATGGGAAGTAGGGATGTGTCACAGTTATGACTTAACAGTTGTTAACATGGCAGCAGACATGTATTTTTTATCAAATTAAAGAAAGTTGCATAGGGAAAACTATTTTATATAAGCCCATGGCCAATAAGGGTTGTCGCTTAACACGATTAATCATCCCATTGCACTTTATCAGTAAAATGCCTAGGTGTCTAGCACATTGTCAGGTCGCTTCAGAAACGTCCGGATTACTTCAGCATATCCAACACGGCACTTCGGGTCTACTGCTGCCATCTTCCACTCCGTCGAGGCTGGAATGACAAGTGTGCACCAGCTGTCGACTCCGCTTTCCGGGTTAAGAAAGTATACCCGCTCAGGCCTGATAGTGAGTGGTCTTCCTGTTCGTGTGAATGCTGTTGCATCAACAATGGCTGTCGCACAGTGAGTATTTGTTGTGGCGCCATGCGAACCGGTCTTGCCCAACTGCTGCCTATTGGCGCTGATAATGGTGTTCTAACACACGAACAAGGTGTGTTCTTACACGAAATAATACATGTTATTAATGTCACAATACGTGTTCTTACATGCAAACAATACGTATTCTTACATGAGAGACAATACTTGTTCTTACATGCAGACAATGCGTGTTCTTACACACGGACAATGCGTCTTTGGTTTGCCTTATTGCATCTATTTTCGATCGCGTCTTCTGATCTGCCATTTGATGATATTATACTTCTGATATACTTCCTAGGTACGTGAAACTCTTTACTTGTTTCAAGGGATGTTCATTTAGGTGAATTGTTGTTGTTTTTTCTTCTTTAGTTATAGTCATTACCTCGGTTTTACTTGTGCTAATTTTCATGTTATGTTCGCTACACATTTCGTTTAGACTATTCATGTAGTCTTGTAATATTCAGCTTCTGATTTTGCTATTAGTGCTTGGTCGTCCGCAAACAGGAGTTCTCTAATGGTGTAATTTTCAGATGGTTCTTCTTCTGTGTTTTCGTCATGCAGTGTTCTTGCGGTCTCTGTGTGGCTTGTTTCTTTACATATGTTGTCTATGTATGATATGTTATGAACAAGAGAACATATCCATTTACATGACTAAAACAGCTTCTCGGTAGATCGACATATCCGTTGATATAACTAAACCAGCTTCTCAAAAGATCGACATATCCATTGATATGACTAAAACAGTTTCTCAATAGATCGACATATCCAATGATATGACTAAAACAGTTTCTCAGTAGATCGATATATCCATTGATATGACTAAACCAGTTTCTCAGTAGATCGATATATCCATTAATATGACTAAAACAGTTTCTCAGTAGATCGATATATCCATTGATATGACTAAAACAGTTTCTCAGTAGATCGATATATCCATTGATATGACTAAAACAGTTTCTCAGTAGATCGATATATCCATTGATATGACTAAAACAGTTTCTCGGTAGATCGATATATCCATTGATATGACTAAAACAGTTTCTCAGTAGATCGATATATCCATTGATATAACTAAAACAGTTTCTCAGTAGATCGATATATCCATTGATATGACTAAAACAGTTTCTCAGTAGATCGATATATCCATTGATATGACTAAAACAGTTTCTCAGTAGATCGATATATCCATTGATATGACTAAAACAGTTTCGCGGTAGATCGACATATCAACTGATATGACTAAAATAGCTTAGCGTCCTCATCTTTATTTCCTTCAGCAACGCCAGTTTTATATTGAGACGCTGGGAACCTGGCCAAGCCGACACACCACAAACTTCCTACGTCATCGATTGAACGACACATTTTGGAAACCGGTCACGTGATTGTTAGGACAATACTTGAAATGACCGTGTGACTATATGTGTATATTTCAGCTTGAAGGATTGATCTACTCACTTTAGTTTATGCTGTGTGATTTCTGCAGTATGTACCTGACAAGATGCAGCGAAATGTGTCAGGCAATAAATCGTGCAGTCTATTGTTTGTGTCTTCGTTATTCAAATTGCTATAGAGTTCAGCTTCGGTGACGTAGTGGTGTTTACGCTTGCCTGTAATGACAATGGCCAGGTATCAACCCCAGCCGGAGCCAGAATTCTTGTATTCCGATCAGTACCTCTCTGGGATCAACCCAGCCTCTTAAAAATGGGAACCAAAACACATTTTTAGAATTGTCCGTTGAAGAAAGGGCGACGAGGAAAGAAACCAGCCACTCATAGTATATGGCTTGACCTAGAATATGTGACTATCGATTCGACCTGGCTAGAAACGTTTGTCCGCTATGGGATTATTTTTACCTGTTCTAGAACTGGCTTATTCTTTTTTTTTTTTTTTTTTTGGTTTTGTTCGCATATCCTTTTTTACAGGACATTGCTGTCAACATCAGCATCTTTCAGCTGATTGTTAATTTCTTGGCAAGATTACGCTCAGTAGTTTGCCATTGCTTTCTGAGCGACCGGCTCACATATGCACCCTGGATAGGTCTGCCATTGACAACAGAATTTCAGTACATAGACCCGTGCCCCACACCCAGGGTAGTTCTGCCATTGAAAACAACTTCAGTACGTTAACTCCTGCTCCACTTGTAGATTTTCATGATCAGTCTCGGTAGTTGATGTCATCACCTCGCGCTGGTTCACTACCCTTTGTGTTTTTCAGACGTAATGCCAGGTCAAAGTCTTGCATGTTACGTTTTTGGTGTCATCTTGTTCATTTGACACCGATCGGTACAAATAGACTACAAGAAGATTGGCAGTACATGATAAAGAAGGCTGTGGACAGACATGATCACCAACGCCACACAGCATGGACTACAAGGAGATTGGCAGTACACGAGACAGAAGGCTGTGGACAGACATCATCACCAACGCCACACAGCATGGACTACAAGGAGATTGGCAGTACATGAGAAAGAAGGCTGTGGACAGACATCATCACTAACAGCACACGGAATGGACTAACAGAGAACTGGCAGTACACAAAGTAGATATGCGCCACACGACACGGACTATAAGAAGATTGTCAGTACACGAGACAGAAGGCTGTGGACAGACATGATCACCAAAGCCACACGACACGAACTATACGAAGACTGGCAGTACACGAGACAGAAGGCTGTGGACAGACATGATCACCAACGCCACACGGTAAGGACTATAAGAAGATTGGCAGTACACGAGACAGAAGGCTGTGGACAGACATGATCACCAACGCCACACGGTAAGGACTATAAGAAGATTGGCAGTACACGAGACAGAAGGCTGTGGACAGACATGATCACCAACGCCACACGGTATGGACTATAAGAAAATTGGCAGTACACGAGACAGAAGGCTGTGGTCAGACATGATCACCAACGCCACACAGCATGGACTATAAGAAGATTGACAGCACACGAGAGTAACTGAAGTAGTAAATACATGTATACCTTAAATATTATCTGTGTAACTGAAGTAGGAAGCATACATAAAGTGCTATCTGTGTAACTGAAGTGGCAAATATGCATAAAGTGGCATCTATGTGACTGAAGTAGGAAACACACCTAAATTGTTATCTGTGTAACTGAAGTAAGAAACATACCTAAAGTGTTATCTGTGTAACTGAAGTAGTAAACATACCTAAAGTGTTATCTATGTAACTGAAGTAGTAAACATATTTAAAGTGTTATCTATGTAAGTGAAGTAGGAAACATACCTAAATTGTTATCTGTGTAACTGAAGTGGTAAACATACCTAAAGTGTTATCTATGGAACTGAAGTAGGAAACATACCTAAAGTGTTATCTATGTAACTGAAGTAGGAAACATACCTAAATTGTTATCTGTGTAACTGTCAGAATCTGGAATGTCTCAAACCGAGATGCAGGAACATCGTTACGTCCGCCAGGCGAATAGTCCCCTACCAGGATGCAGTAACATCGTTACGCACGCCAGGCGAGTATTAGTTACCTGCCCACAGGTTGCTGGCTGACGCAATAGCCAGCGGTCTGGCAAGGACAACGCAAGACGCACGCAGGCCTCGTGAAGCCAATCCACAGAGGGCAAGCGCTTTGCGAGAAACAGACAGACAGCTTGGGGTACTCGGACCAGACAGGACGTATAGAGAGAGAAAGGCTTGTGTAGTTCTGTGCCCGAAAGTCGAGTGCTTGTACATCTTGTGAGATAGACTGTAAGCTGTGGGTTGTCTGTAAGTGTATTGATGTATAACATATGTAGTGTAATGATTATCACATGCCAAACTAGATCGTATTGCATGTGATTGGTAAATAAATCCATTGAACTTCGTGTCGTTGTGTCTCAAGTCTAATCATGTTGTACTTGTCTCACATGTGTTAGGGATAACGAGCCAAGTTTAAGACTCTGACATGTGTGAACGTGGGGGCTCGTCCGGGATTTGAACCCGGGACCTCTCGCAACGGGGATCATAGAAAAGTTTAACGGTGATTTAAAGCATATGCTTGCTAAAGTCACGCAAGAACACCCCAACAACTGGGACTTGTATTTGCCTGCTATACTTTTTGCTTATCGCGAAGTGCCACATTCTAGTACTGGGTTCTCTCCTTTTGAACTTATCTATGGTGCCAAACCACGTGGCCCATTGACTATTTATCATCAAATGTTAACTGAAGCCACTCCTTTACTTAAACCCATATCATCATACGTATACGTTACATCATTGCGTGAAAGAATCATCAAATCTTGTATAATTGCAAAAGAAGCACTAAAAGTATCTGGTGCGACATATAGACAATATGCAGACAAAGGTAACAGGACAATAACGTTGACACCTGGACAGGACGTACTTCTTCTCTTACCTAGTGACAGACACTTATTGACTGAGTCTTGGCAAGGACTTTTTAAAATAATAAGACAGATTTCAGCTGTAGACTATGAGATGAAAATAAAAGACAAACACAAAATATTCCACATCAATATGCTAAGACCATATTACAACAGAGATAACGAACAAGACGATACAATAGCTTGCACAGTAATAATAGACCATGAAGATGACGAAGATAGTGACGAAATTCCAACACCTGCATTAGACACGACGAACTGCTTGAAAGAAATCAAAATAAACCCAAACTTAACTCAAGCAGAAACAGACAGCTGCAAACATCTCATACAACAGTACAACACCATCTTCTCCAACAACCCAGGACAAACAGAATTAGTACAGCATCATATCATACTCACTTCAAACACACCCATAAGATGCAGACCTAACACCATTCCAGTGCATTACAAAGAAAACTTACATCAGGAAATCATTAGTTTAGAGAAAACAACATCATTAGACGATCCCAATCACATTTCTCATCTCCAATGGTCATGGTACGCAAAAAGGACAATACGATAAGACTCTGTATCGACTATAGGAAATTAAATAAAATAACTCTTCTTGATCTAGAACCAATGTCCAACTCTGAAGATCTACTGACCGAACTGACAGACTCTAGATTCTTTACGAAGGTAGACATGACAAAAGGTTACTGGCAGATAACGGTAGACGAACAGAGCAGACACCTGACAGCATTTGCCACACCTTGGGTACTGTACGAATGGTGCAAACTTCCATTTGGGCTTGTCAATGCCCCAGCGACATTCGTACGTATGACACGACTTTTACCAGTGGACATACCAAACATTATCTGTTACATGGACGACATTTGTGTTCACACAAAGACAATGACAGACCATATAAAGACATTACAGCAGACATTTGAACGGATCAGACAGCACGGACTGACGGTAAAGCCGACAAAAGTAGACATAGCCTATCAGGAAATATCCTTCTTGGGGTACAAAATATCTAATGGCTTTGTCACGACAGACGATAACATCGTGTCCAAAATCCTGAATCTCTCACTTCCGACTACGAAAAAGCAAGTCAGAAATGTGTTAGGATTACTAAATTATTATAGACAGTTCATACCTGATTTTTCTGAACTGACTGAAAAATTTACTAACCTACTAACGAAAGATCAACCTGAAAATATTGTAAACAATCAATGCCTAATATTTGCATTCCAGAAAGTGTTATATTATTTCTCTGAGAATAGTTTAAAGAATCCCATTCTCAAATTGCCAAATTTTCTTATTCCTTTCAGATTACGCACAGACGCGAGCTCCGTAGCGATTAGAGCAGTTCTGTTACAGGAACATGATAACATCCTACATCCTGTATACTACTTCTCTAGAAAATTAAAACCTAGAGAACGCTCTTGGTCAACACCGCAGTTGGAAGCCCTTGCTCTAGTGGAGGGTATAACTACATTTTCCAGATTCCTTCTGGGACGTCATTTCATTGTTGAGTCCGACAATAGTCCGTTGAAATTTATTACTTCAGGAATGCCTACCAACCAAATGATAGCGCGCTGGTCTCTTAAACTCCAAGATTACAGCTTTGAAGTTCGACATATTGCAGGCAGAACCAACACAATTGCCGATCTGTTGTCCCGTTGTCCGACCGACCCAGTAAGCACTAATGTCTGAGTGCAGTGTGTTAAATACACTCAGACCAACACAGCCATCAGTGAAGATTTTTTTTTCCACGAAAAGCTGTGTGTCTACTATGTGATGTGATAGGGTTTATTCCCATTATATATAGTTTTCTTATTTTATTATTACTGTAGTAAGTGTCTTGAATAATTGTGTAGTGTGTGGTAGAAAGCGAACAATATTAAATGTATATATATTACGAAACAAGAACAGTGCCACATTCGCTCTGAAATTACCGCAAGCGAACTATCCAATTTATCAGTGGTATCTGCGAGTGGAACATTTCCAGTGATATTTTTAATCCGTGTGTGTAAGAGTGAACTGAACTTTGACATTTACACCACTGCAGTCAATGGAAATCCAGAAGTTTTCCAGCGAAACATCCAACACATGAACGATCAGAACAGTTACATTCCAAGTTGCTACATCAGACCGGAACAAGTGTGTTATAGAATTTTTCAACATCAGCTGTTCGTGTGTACTTCCGGATAATTTATAAATTTAGTCCAAAATTAGCAGACGACAAACAAAACCTTAAAAAGGTATGACGCTTCTAAAATGTTTAAGAGAGAAAAAAGCAGCGGCTGCAGCAGGATATAACAATATGAAATGGAAACAAATAGGTATTTTAAATTCCTGCGAGAAAAAACGAACTAAACATTAACAAACGTTGCACATACCTTACAAGGAGATCCACGTGTCGCGAAATACAGGTGAAAAATCCGAAATCAGAAGCACTCAATAAATATAAAAATGAATAATAAAATAAAATAAAATACACACGAACGCATACAATACGACACACAGACGTTTCGATTCTAAGAATCTTTGTCAATGACAACACAGATAGCTGACGACAAACAACAACAAAAACACAAACACACGACCTATCACTTATAGTGCACAACCTGATAACTCCATGTGGGGCAGAAAATGTGACTTGGCCAGCTGCGAAAACGCTTGTGGCGCAGAATTGAAAATGGGTTGCCAAAAAGGATTTGAGTAGCCAAAAATATGTGAACAGTCTGCTATGAAAACATAGAAATGTGGGGACAATTAAGTCTAGATATCGCGGGGGGGGGGTGGAACAGCACGGTAATAGGTAGTGTAAACAATTGGGGAAGATGCCACAGTTATACTGTAGCGTCCACGACAGTATTAATTCCTGCCGGGTGGATGCATCCCAGATTGTTGATTAGCTGGCATTCAATTCTAAGTCTGACACAGCTATTTGAGAAGCAGGGTTTTAATGCGGTGACACATGCATCGTCGGCTCCATTGTGGTTGGAGGAATTGAAATGGTTGGGGCAGGTTTGTCAGCGCCCTGATTGATGTCTCTGAGGTGTTCTCTAAAACGATCCGCAAGACGTCTGCCCGTTTGACCAATGTATTTCATGTCACATCGTTTGCAGATGATAACATAAATAAGGCCTCAAGTACCACCACAGAGACAAGCCTGTCCTCAGTCCCACCCCACAGCTTCCAGACATTTTTCCATCTTCAACCAAATCCCGTTCCACATGGACCCCACCCCCCGGAGTTTCCAAAGCGCTTGACCTCTACATAGCCAACACACTCCATGAGATCAAGCAACTTTCTTTCCCTCGCTTGAAACGCTCCAACCTATCCCCTTCCGAATGGCGTGCCCTGTCTCAACTACAGCGCAGACAGGACGTAGTCATCAAACCGGCGGATAAAGGGGGTGCGGTAGTTGTTTGGCAAAAAGATCTATATGTCGAGGAAGTCATGTCTCAACTTAATAAACCTGACAATTATTCACCCTGCACCGAAGACCCCACTCTCTCCTACAACCGGAAGATTCAAAACACCATCAAACAGCTCATACGTGAGGATGCCTTACCACCCAGTGCCACTTCACTTCACATCCATAACTCCGACTTGGGCAAACCCACCCTCTACATGCTGCCCAAAATACATAAACTTAAAAATCCTGGACGTCCGATAGTTTCTGCCTGCTCGTGCCCGACTGAACTGATCTCAGCGTTTCTTGACAGGATTTTCCAACCTCTAGTTGCGAATCTCCCGTCATACATCAAGGATACAACGCATGCGTTACTTTCATTCAACTCTCTCCAACTGACTCCTGGGAACACATACAGACTATTCCTAATAGATGTATGTTCCCTCTATACCTCCATTCCTCACGCTGATGGCCTCAGGGCGCTACAGTTCTGTCTGGATCAACGCACAGATCAAGCCATCCCTACACGCACACTTGTGAGACTCGCTGAATTGGTCCTCACCAACAATTCCTTTGAGTTCAATGGCCACTACTTTGAACAAATCAGCGGTGTCGCCATGGGCACTAAAATGGGACCCAGCTACGCATGTGTATTTATGGGACATCTGGAACACCAGATTGAACTGAGCTATGATGGTCTTCTCCCTTCTTTTTACCGACGCTACATCGATGACGGCATAGGTCTCACTGACATGTCGGAGGCGGAACTGAACCGGTTCATTAATTATGTCAAGAACTTCCATCCATCGATCCAATTCACCTCAGAAATTTCCACCACCTCTGTCAATTTTCTTGACACCACCATTAAGTTAAACTCTACAGGCCTCACGACCTCCGTGTACTATAAACCTACTGATGCTCACGGTTTCCTCCTGTACAGCTCATCCCACCCCAAAAGCTGCAAAGATTCCATCCCATATTCCCAGCTACTCCGCCTTCGTCGCATCTGTCAGGATGATAATGACTTCCTCGAGAGAGCCCACGAAATGCTGGACTTTTTCCGCAGACGGTCCTACCCAGAGGACGTCTTGTCGACAGCTCTCTGTCGCATAACCCAGGTCTCGCGGGAAATGTCCCTCGCCAAGCATACGCGACCTCAGAACAATGAACCCAAGCTTATCTTCACCTTCCACCCACATGCCTATGCCATCAAGCACATTTTCCTGAGACACTGGTCCATCTTGGAATCGGATCCTACCACTCGTGAGGTATTCTCAAATGGCCCCAGGGTAATTTTCCGCCGTAACCAGAGCCTCAGAGACCACCTTGTGCACAGTCGCCTCCCCACGGTTACTTCATCCGTGGGCACCTTCGAATGCCATCGTAGGAACTGTCTGACATGCCCATACGTTGTTCAGACACCAGAAATTGCATTTCCCCGAGGCACCTTCACCTTGAAAGATTCTTTCACCTGCACATCCCGCAATCTGATTTATGTTATCATCTGCAAACGATGTGACATGAAATACATTGGCCAAACGGGCAGACGTCTTGCGGATCGTTTTACAGAACACCTCAGAGACATCAATCAGGGCGCTGACAAACCTGCCCCAACCATTTCAATTCCTCCAACCACAATGGAGCCGACGATGCATGTGTCACCGCATTAAAACCCTGCTTCTCAAATAGCTGTGTCAGACTTAGAATTGAATGCCAGCTAATCAACAATCTGGGATGCATCCACCCGGCAGGAATTAATACTGTCGTGGACGCTACAGTATAACTGTGGCATCTTCCCCAATTGTTTACACTACCTATTACCGTGCTGTTCCACTCCCCCCCCCCCCGGATATCTAGACTTAATTGTCCCCACATTTCTATGTTTTCATAGCAGACTGTTCACATATTTTTGGCTACTCAAATCCTTTTTGGCAACCCATTTTCAATTCTGCGCCACAAGCGTTTTCGCAGCTGGCCAAGTCACATTTTCTGCCCCACATGGAATTATCAGGTTGTGCACTATAAGTGATAGGTCGTGTGTTTGTGTTTTTGTCGTTGTTTGTCGTCAGCTATCTGTGTTGTCATTGACAAAGATTCTTAGAATCGAAACGTCTGTGTGTCGTATTGTATGCGTTCGTGTGTATTTTATCTTATTTTATTATTCATTTTTATATTTATTGAGTGCTTCTGATTTCGGATTTTTCACCTGTATTTCGCGACACGTGGATCTCCTTGTAAGGTATGTGCAACGTTTGTTAATGTTTAGTTCGCTTTTTCTCGCAGGAATTTAAAATATCTATTTGTTTCCATTTCATAAAATGTTTAAGAATCATCAATTTCGAATACACGAATTGTGTATTAATATTCTTTCAACTAGTGTAATCTTAGAATCATATCTTGATTAACTTATTCATACTATCGAAATTTTTTCGCTAGTATGGAAAAGCATCAAGCGATGACGCTGAGAAATAGAAAAGTAATTGTAAATTATTAAATTTAAGATTGTTTGAAATTAGGTCCCTTTCATTTAATTGTTATTACATTATTACACCAAGGGCGATAAATTGAAATGTATTTGAATATGTGTTGTATATAAATAGCCATGGTGTTGCCAGATTGTTAACACTCCAAGAAGTCATCAACTGGGCATGGTATAGGGTCACCGACGTTGTAGACCAACTGAAGAGCTCATGGCCAAATGAGGTCGGAACTCGAACGTTGAATACGGCTTATAAAAAGTCGTATTACGGTCTTACCAGATGTTTTTTGGTTACAAAGAGCATATTATTACTTTTTTTTCGAGGTTGCGAGGTAGTTGCTTGGAAAGCTGTTGCTACCGATCTGACTGGGTCAATATCGCAACTCAGGTAATCATCCATCGAGGGGATGAAACTTGGCAAGTGGTAAAAATTGAACACCACATGTCTTAAAATACAACTTGCATTTCTTATGTATTTCTATGCTATTATATATTTCTATACCAATGTATATAACAACAGAGGGATCGATTCTGACACGGTTAAAATATGAACCCGCTTTGTATATAGAGTATACATGAAAGATGACATCTTTCATGAAAAGCCCCGGGGGAGCGTGTCAGGATCTGGAATGTCTCAAACCGAGATGCAGGAACATCGTTACGCCCGCCAGGCGAATAGTCCCCTACCGGGATGCGGTAACATCGTTACGCCCGCCAGGCGAGTATTAGTTACCTGCCCACAGGTTGCTGGCTGACGCAATAGCCAGCGGTCAGGCAAGGACAACGCAAGACGCACGCAGGCCTCGTGAAGCCAATCCACAGAGGGCAAGCGCTTTGCGAGAAACAGACAGACAGCTTGGGGTACTCGGACCAGACAGGACGTATAGAGAGAGAAAGGCTTGTGTAGTTCTGTGCCCGAAAGTCGAGTGCTTGTACATCTTGTGAGATAGACTGTAAGCTGTGGGTTGTCTGTAAGTGTATTGATGTATAACATATGTAGTGTAATGATTATCACATGCCAAACTAGATCGTATTGCATGTGATCGGTAAATAAATCCATTGAACTTCGTGTCGTTGTGTCTCAAGTCCAATCATGTTGTACTTGTACTTGTCTCACATGTGTTAGGGATAACGAGCCAAGTTTAAGACTCTGACAGTAACTGAAGTAGTAAACATACCTAAAGTGTTATCTATGTAACTGAAGTAGGAAACATACCTAAAGTGTTATCTATGTAACTGAAGTAGTAAACATACCTAAAGTGTTATCTATGTAACTGAAGTAGGAAACATACCTAAAGTGTTATCTATGTAACTGAAGTAGGAAACACACCTAAATTGTTATCTGTGTAACTGAAGTAGGAAACATACCTAAAGTGGTATCTGGGTCAGTGTTACTGTTTCCGCAGCAAGTCTCGCCCCACCAGTGTCCGTTCGACTGGTAACCATAAGGATCTTCTGTTAAGTGAGAAGTAGAGGGTGACACGAGTTAGAATACGCGTCAACGATGAGATTTACCACAATCAACATTTATTCATTGAATCTGTAACTGCCTACAATGCACCTAAACTGGCTCCCATATATATGAGAGTAGAACAGAGTACATCTAATTGTTGGAACTATCTCATACATATATTAGAGTTTAGTACATCTAATTGTGGGAACTATCTCACAAATATATATTAGAGTGTAATACATCTAAATGCGAGAACTGTCTCACACATAGGTGATAGAGTGTAATATATCTAATTGTGGGAACTGTCTCACACACATATATATTAGAGTGTAGTTCATATAATTGTGGGAGATGCCTCAGACGCAAATGAGAGGGTAGTAAATCTTCACTTTTGTTGTCTAGGCGTTTCTCTCTTGCTGTCTACACACCTCTCTCTTGTTGTCTACACACCTCTCTCTTATTGTCTACACACCTCTCTCTTGTTGTCTACACACCTCTCTCGTGTTGTCTACACACTTCTCTCTTGTTGTCTACACACCTATCTTGTTGTCTACATACCTCTCTCTTGTTGTCTACACACCTCTCTCTTATTGTCTACACACCTCTCTCTTGTTGTCTACACACCTCTCTCGTGTTGTCTACACACTTCTCTCTTGTTGTCTACACACCTATCTTGTTGTCTACACACTTCTCTCTTGTTGTCTATACACTTCTCTCTTATTGTCTACACACCTATCTTGTTGTCTACACACCTCTCTCTTGTTGTCTACACACCTCTCTCTTGTTGTCTACACACCTCTCTCGTGTTGTCTTCACACTTCTCTCTTGTTGTCTACACACCTATCTTGTTGTCTTCACACTTCTCTCTTCTCGTCTACACACTTTTCTCTTGTTGTCTACACTCCTCTCTTGTTGTCTACACGCTTCTTTCTTGTTGTCTACACACTTCTCTCTTGTTGTCTCAACACTTATCTCTTGTTGTCTCCACACTTCTCTCTTGTTGTCTCCACACTTCTCTCTTGTTGTCTCCACACTTCTCTCTTGTTGTCTCCACACGTCTCTCTTGTTGTCTACACACTTCTCTCTTGTTGTCTCCACACATCTCTCTTGTTGTCTCCACACTTCTCTCTTGTTGTTTCCACACTTCTCTCTTGTTGTCTCCAAACTTCTCTCTTGTCTCCACACTTCTCTCTTGTTGTCTACACACATCTCTCTTGTTGTCTCCACATTTCTCTCTTGTTGTCTCCACACTTCACTCTTGTTGTATCCACACTTCTCTCTTGTCTCCACACTTCTCTCTTATTGTCTCCACACTTCTCTCTGGTTGTCTACACACTTCTCTCTTGTTGTCTCCACACTTCTCTCTTGTGTCCACACTTCTTTCTTGTTGTCTACACACTTCTCTCTTGTTGTCTCCACACTTCTTTCTTGTTGTCTCTACACTTCTCTCTTGTTGTCTCCACACTTCTCTCTTGTCTCCACACTTCTCTCTTGTCTCCACACTTCTCTCTTATTGTCTCCACACTTCTCTCTTGTTGTCTCCACACTTCTCTCTTGTTGTCTCCACACGTCTCTCTTGTTGTCTGCACGCTTCTCTCTGGTTGTCTACACACTTCTCTCTTGTTGTCTCCACACTTCTCTCTTGTTGTCTGCACACTTCTCACTTGTTGTCTGCACACTTCTCTCTTGTTGTCTACAAACCTCTCTTGTTGTCTACACACTTCTCTTCTTGTCTACACACTACTCTCTTCTTGTCTACACACTTTTCTCTTGTTGTCTACACACCTCTCTTCTTGTCTACACATTTCTCTTCTTGTCTACACACTTCTCTCTTCTCGTCTACACACTTTTCTCTTGTTGTCTACACACCTCTCTTCTTGTCTACACACTTCTCTCTTCTTGTCTACACACTTCTCTCTTGTTGTCTCCACACTTCTCTCTTGTTGTCTCCACACTTCTCTCTTGTTGTCTCCACACTTCTCTCTTGTCTCCACACTTCTCTCTTGTCTCCACACTTCTCTCTTGTTGTCTCCACACTTCTCTATTGTCTCCACACTTCTCTCTTGTCTCCACACTTCTCTCTTGTCTCCACACTTCTCTTTTATTGTCTCCACACTTCTCTCTTGTTGTCTCTACACTTCTCTCTTGTTGTCTCCACACTTCTCTCTTGTCTCCACACTTCTCTCTTGTCTCCACACTTCTCTCTTATTGTCTCCACACTTCTCTCTTATTCTCTCCACACTTCTCTCTTGTCTCCACACATCTCTCTTATTGTCTCCACACTTCTCTCTTGTTGTCTGCACACTTCTCACTTGTTGTCTGCACACTTCTCTCTTCTTGTCTACACACCTCTCTTGTTGTCTACACACTTCTCTTCTTGTCTACACACTACTCTCTTCTTGTCTACACACTTTTCTCTTGTTGTCTACACACCTCTCTTCTTGTCTACACACTTCTCTTCTTGACTACACACTTCTCTCTTCTCGTCTACACACTTTTCTCTTGTTGTTTACACACCTCTCTTCTTGTCTACACACTTCTCTCTTCTTGTCTACACTTCTCTCTTGTTGTCTACACACTTCTCTCTTGTTGTCTACACACTTCTCTCTTGTTGTCTACACGCTTCTTTCTTGTTGTCTACACACTTCTCTCTTGTTGTCTCCACACTTCTCTCTTGTTGTCTCCACACGTCTCTCTTGTTGTCTACACACTTCTCTCTTGTTGTCTCCACACATCTCTCTTGTTGTCTCCACACTTCTCTCTTGTTGTCTCCACACTTCTCTCTTGTTGTCTCCACACTTCTCTCTTGTCTCCACACTTCTCTCTTGTTGTCTCCACACTTCTCTCTTGTCTCCACACTTCTCTCTTGTCTCCACACGTCTCTCTTATTGTCTCCACACTTTTCTCTTGTCTCCACACATCTCTCTTATTGTCTCCACACTTCTCTCTTGTTGTCTCCACACTTCTCTCTTGTTGTCTCCACACTTCTCTCTTATTGTCTCCACACGTCTCTCTTGTTGTCTGCACGCTTCTCTCTGGTTGTCTACACACTTCTCTCTTGTTGTCTCCACACTTCTCTCTTGTTGTCTACACACTTCTCTCTTGTTGTCTCCACACTTCTCTCTTGTTCTCTACACACCTCTCTTGTTGTCTAGACACCTCTCTCTTGTTGTCTCCACACTTCTCTCTTGTTTCCACACTTCTCTCTTATTGTCTCCACACTTCTCTCTTGTTGTCTCCACACTTCTCTCTTGTCTCCACACTTTTCTCTTGTTGTCTACACATCTCTCTTCTTGTCTACACACTTCTCTCTTCTTGTCTACACACTTCTCTTGTTGTCTACACACTTCTCTCTTGTTGTCTACACACTTCTCTCTTCTTGTCTACACACCTCTCTTGTTGTCTACACACTTCTCTTCTTGTCTACACACTACTCTCTTCTTGTCTACACACTTTTCTCTTGTTGTCTACACACCTCTCTTCTTGTCTACACATTTCTCTTCTTGTCTACACACTTCTCTCTTCTTGTCTACACACTTTTCTCTTGTTGTCTACACACCTCTCTTCTTGTCTACACATTTCTCTTCTTGTCTACACACTTCTCTCTTCTCGTCTACACACTTTTCTCTTGTTGTCTACACACCTCTCTTCTTGTCTACACACTTCTCTCTTCTTGTCTACACACTTCTCTCTTGTTGTCTCCACACTTCTCTCTTGTTGTCTCCACACTTCTCTCTTGTTGTCTCCACACTTCTCTCTTGTCTCCACACTTCTCTCTTGTCTCCACACTTCTCTCTTGTTGTCTCCACACTTCTCTATTGTCTCCACACTTCTCTCTTGTCTCCACACTTCTCTCTTGTCTCCACACTTCTCTTTTATTGTCTCCACACTTCTCTCTTGTTGTCTCTACACTTCTCTCTTGTTGTCTCCACACTTCTCTCTTGTCTCCACACTTCTCTCTTGTCTCCACACTTCTCTCTTATTGTCTCCACACTTCTCTCTTATTCTCTCCACACTTCTCTCTTGTCTCCACACATCTCTCTTATTGTCTCCACACTTCTCTCTTGTTGTCTGCACACTTCTCACTTGTTGTCTGCACACTTCTCTCTTCTTGTCTACACACCTCTCTTGTTGTCTACACACTTCTCTTCTTGTCTACACACTACTCTCTTCTTGTCTACACACTTTTCTCTTGTTGTCTACACACCTCTCTTCTTGTCTACACACTTCTCTTCTTGACTACACACTTCTCTCTTCTCGTCTACACACTTTTCTCTTGTTGTTTACACACCTCTCTTCTTGTCTACACACTTCTCTCTTCTTGTCTACACTTCTCTCTTGTTGTCTACACACTTCTCTCTTGTTGTCTACACACTTCTCTCTTGTTGTCTACACGCTTCTTTCTTGTTGTCTACACACTTCTCTCTTGTTGTCTCCACACTTCTCTCTTGTTGTCTCCACACGTCTCTCTTGTTGTCTACACACTTCTCTCTTGTTGTCTCCACACATCTCTCTTGTTGTCTCCACACTTCTCTCTTGTTGTCTCCACACTTCTCTCTTGTTGTCTCCACACTTCTCTCTTGTCTCCACACTTCTCTCTTGTTGTCTCCACACTTCTCTCTTGTCTCCACACTTCTCTCTTGTCTCCACACGTCTCTCTTATTGTCTCCACACTTTTCTCTTGTCTCCACACATCTCTCTTATTGTCTCCACACTTCTCTCTTGTTGTCTCCACACTTCTCTCTTGTTGTCTCCACACTTCTCTCTTATTGTCTCCACACGTCTCTCTTGTTGTCTGCACGCTTCTCTCTGGTTGTCTACACACTTCTCTCTTGTTGTCTCCACACTTCTCTCTTGTTGTCTACACACTTCTCTCTTGTTGTCTCCACACTTCTCTCTTGTTCTCTACACACCTCTCTTGTTGTCTAGACACCTCTCTCTTGTTGTCTCCACACTTCTCTCTTGTTTCCACACTTCTCTCTTATTGTCTCCACACTTCTCTCTTGTTGTCTCCACACTTCTCTCTTGTCTCCACACTTTTCTCTTGTTGTCTACACATCTCTCTTCTTGTCTACACACTTCTCTCTTCTTGTCTACACACTTCTCTTGTTGTCTACACACTTCTCTCTTGTTGTCTACACACTTCTCTCTTCTTGTCTACACACCTCTCTTGTTGTCTACACACTTCTCTTCTTGTCTACACACTACTCTCTTCTTGTCTACACACTTTTCTCTTGTTGTCTACACACCTCTCTTCTTGTCTACACATTTCTCTTCTTGTCTACACACTTCTCTCTTCTCGTCTACACACTTTTCTCTTGTTGTCTACACACCTCTCTTCTTGTCTACACACTTCTCTCTTGTTGTCTCCAAACTTCTCTCTTATTGTCTCCACACGTCTCTCTTGTTGCCTGCACGCTTCTCTCTGGTTGTCTACACACTTCTCTCTTGTTGTCTCTACACTTCTCTCTTGTTGTCTCCACACTTCTCTCTTGTTCTCTACACACCTCTCTTGTTGTCTAGACACCTCTCTTGTTGTCTACACACTTCTGTCTTGTTGTGTCCACGCTTCTCTCTTGTTGTCTGCACACTTCTCTCTTGTTTTCTCCACACTTCTCTCTTATCTCCACACATCGCTCTGGTTGTCTGCACACTTCTCTCTTGTCTACACGTGTCTTTCCTGTTGTCTCTAGACGCTTCTCTCTTTCTATCTACTCGCGTCTTGTCTACACGCTTCTCTCCTTTTGTCTAAACACTGGTCACCCAGATATTTACCCGTAGAGGCAGACTCCAATGTTGTGTCCGTAGACATGTCGCTTGATGTGACCTCTGCGGCCACTGAAGTCCTGGCCCGGGCACACAAGCAGACGATTACCCAGAAATACAACCAGAGGCGGACGTCCCTAGAATTCTGCATTTTTGTAGACCGGACACAGCGTCGGATGTGGGCAAGGCCGGATGCTCGTATGCCAGTGATTGTGGAGGTGTAGAGTTGAACAGACAGATGTCCGGGTATGTTTATGATTGAGTAGATCTAGCCGTGCACGAATGTCCGGGTATGTTTATGATTGGGTAGATCTAGCCGTGCACGAATGTCCGGGTATGTTTATGATTGGGTAGATCTAGCCATGCACGAATGTCCGGGTATGTTTATGATTGGGTAGATCTAGTCATGCACGAATATCCGGGTATGTTTATGATTGGGTAGATCTAGTCATGCACGAATGTCCGGATATGTTTATGATTGGGTAGATCTAGTCATGCACGAATGTCCGGGTATGTTTATGATTGGGTAGATCTAGCCATGCACGAATGTCCGGGTATGTTTATGATTGGGTAGATCTAGCCATGCACGAATGTCCGGGTATGTTTATGAATGGGTAGATATAACTATGTACGAATGTCCGGGTATCTTTATGATTGGGTAGATCTAGCCATGCACGAATCTCCGGGTATGTTTATGAATGGGTAGATCTAGTCATGCATGAATGTCCGGGTATGTTTATGAATGGGTAGATCTAGCCATGCACGAATGTCCGGGTATGTTTATGATTGGGTAGATCTAGCCGTGCACAAATGTCTGGGTATGTTTATGATGGGTAGATCGAGCCATGCACGAATGTCCGGGTATGTTTATGAATGGGTAGATCTAGCCATGCACGAATGTCTGGGTATGTTTATGATTGGGTAGATCGAGCCATGCACGAATGCCCGGGTATGTTTATGAATGGGTAGATCTAGCCATGCACGAATGTCTGGGCATGTTTATGATTGGGTAGATCTAGCCATGCACGAATGTCCGGGTATGTTTATGAATGGGTAGATATAACTATGTACGAATGTCCGGGTATCTTTATGATTGGGTAGATGTAGCCATGCACGAATGTCCGTTTATGTTTATGAATGGGTAGATCTAGTCATGCATGAATGTCCGGGTATGTTTATGATTGGGTAGATCTAGCCATGCACGAATGTCCGGGTATGTTTATGAATGGGTAGATATAACTATGTACGAATGTCCGTGTATCTTTATGATTGGGTAGATCTAGCCATGCACGAATGTCCGGGTATGTTTATGAATGGGTAGATCTAGTCATGCACGAATGTCCGGGTATGTTTATGATTGCGTAGATCTAGCCATG
This sequence comes from Cepaea hortensis, assembly GCA_963921405.1. Lineage (NCBI taxonomy): Eukaryota > Metazoa > Mollusca > Gastropoda > Stylommatophora > Helicidae > Cepaea > Cepaea hortensis. The sequence continues at coordinate 59,709,123 of OY992897.1, read as the reverse complement.
CACGAATGTCCGGGTATGTTTATGATTGGGTAGATCGAGCCATGCACGAATGTCCGGATATGTTTATGAATGGGTAGATCTAGCCGTGCACGAATGTCTGGGTATGTTTATGATTGGGTAGATCGAGCCATGCACGAATGTCCGGGTATGTTTATGAATGGGTAGATATAACTATGTACGAATGTCCGGATATCTTTATGATTGGGTAGATCTAGCCATGGACGAATGTCCGGGTATGTTTATGAATGGGTAGATCTAGTCATGCATGATTGTCCGGGTATGTTTATGATTGGGTAGATCTAGCCATGCACGAGTGTCCGGGTATGTTTATGATTGGGTAGATCTAGCCATGCACGAATGTCCGGGTATGTTTATGAATGGGTAGATATACCTATGTACGAATGTCCGGGTATCTTTATGATTGGGTAGATCTAGCCATGCTCGAATGTCCGGGTATGTTTATGAATGGGTAGATCTAGTCATGCACGAATGTCCGGGTATGTTTATGATTGGATAGATCTAGCCATGCACGAATGTCCGGGTATGTTTATGATTGGGTAGATCGAGCCATGCACGAATGTCCGGATATGTTTATGAATGGGTAGATCTAGCCGTGCACGAATGTCTGGGTATGTTTATGATTGGGTAGATCGAGCCATGCACGAATGTCCGGGTATGTTTATGAATGGGTAGATATAACTATGTACGAATGTCCGGATATCTTTATGATTGGGTAGATCTAGCCATGGACGAATGTCCGGGTATGTTTATGAATGGGTAGATCTAGTCATGCATGATTGTCCGGGTATGTTTATGATTGGGTAGATCTAGCCATGCACGAGTGTCCGGGTATGTTTATGATTGGGTAGATCTAGCCATGCACGAATGTCCGGGTATGTTTATGAATGGGTAGATATACCTATGTACGAATGTCCGGGTATCTTTATGATTGGGTAGATCTAGCCATGCTCGAATGTCCGGGTATGTTTATGAATGGGTAGATCTAGTCATGCATGAATGTCCGGGTATGTTTATGATTGGATAGATCTAGCCATGCACAAATGTCCGGGTATGTTTATGAATGGGTAGATATAGCCATGGACGAATGTCCGGGTATCTTTATGATTGGGTATATCTTACCTTGAACAAATGTCTGGGTATGTTTATGATTGGATAGATCTAACATCGAACAGATATATTGGTATGTTTATTATATAGTAAATCTAATGTTGGACAGATATATGCTCGGGTATGTTTATAATTGGCGATATCTAATGTTGGACAGATAGATGGCCGGGTATGTGTATGATTGGGTAGATCTAACCTTGAACACATAGATGTCTCATAACATTGCTTCAGGATCTCCGTAATATCATAAAATTGCTTCTGGATCTCCCTAATATCATCACATTGCTTCATTATCTCCCTAATATCACCACACCGCTTCTGGATCTCCCTAATATCACCACACCGCTTCTGGATCTCCCTAATATCACCACACCGCTTCTGGATCTCCCTAATATCACCACACCGCTTCTGGATCTCCCTAATATCACCACACCGCTTCTGGATCTCCCTAATATCACCACACCGCTTCTGGATCTCCCTAATATCACCACACCGCTTCTGGATCTCCCTAATATCACCACACCGCTTCTGGATCTCCCTAATATCACCACACCGCTTCTGGATCTCTCTAATATCACCACATTGCTTCTGGATCTCCCTAATATCACCACACCGCTTCAGGATCTCTCTAATATCACCACACCGCTTCTGGATCTCCCTAATATCACCACACCGCTTCTGGATCTCTCTAATATCACCACACCGCTTCTGGATCTCCCTAATATCACCACACCGCTTCTGGATCTCCCTAATATCACCACATTGCTTCAGGATCTCCCTAATATCATCACATTGCTTCATTATCTCCCTAATATCACCACACCGCTTCTGGATCTCCCTAATATCACCACACCGCTTCTGGATCTCCCTAATATCACCACACCGCTTCTGGATCTCTCTAATATCACCACACCGCTTCTGGATCTCCCTAATATCACCACACCGCTTCTGGATCTCCCTAATATCACCACACCGCTTCTGGATCTCCCTAATATCACCACACCGCTTCTGGATCTCCCTAATATCACCACACCGCTTCTGGATCTCCCTAATATCACCACACCGCTTCTGGATCTCTCTAATATCACCACATTGCTTCTGGATCTCCCTAATATCACCACACCGCTTCAGGATCTCTCTAATATCACCACACCGCTTCTGGATCTCCCTAATATCACCACACCGCTTCTGGATCTCTCTAATATCACCACACCGCTTCTGGATCTCCCTAATATCACCACACCGCTTCTGGATCTCCCTAATATCACCACATTGCTTCAGGATCTCCCTAATATCACCACATTGATTCAGGATCTCTCTAATATCACCACACCGCTTCTGGATCTCCCTAATATCACCACACCGCTTCTGGATCTCCCTAATATCACCACATTGCTTCAGGATCTCTCTAATATCATAACATTGCTTCAGGGTCTCTCTAATATCATAACATTGCTTCAGGGTCTTCCCAGTCTCGTCACATGCCTACGGGGTCTTCCCAGCCTCGTCACATGGCTATGGGGTCTTCCCAGCCTCGTCACATGGCTATGGGGTCTTCCCAGCCTCGTCACATGGCTAAGGGGTCTTCCCAGTCTCGTCACATGGCTACAGAGTCTTCACATCCTCTTCACATGGCTGTGTGGTCTCACCAGACCGGTCACATGGTTCCGAGGCCTACCAGCCTTAAACAATTGGTACCAGAGCCACAGCCTGGGAGGTAAGACGGTCGATGCGACACGGCGGCCATCGATGCCGATTTGTGCAGACAATAACGTGGCCTAGAAGCATTTCATCAATACGACAGGACGACACGGTAGATAGATACCATACGTTTTTATTTTCATCTCTTACTCACAAGCCACAAACCAACTGACGCTAGTTATATGTCCACTAGCTAGATATCTTTTTTGTTTATGTTGCATATCCCTTACGGGACGTTGCAGTCAACACCAGCATTTTTCAGCTGCTGTTGGTGTAATAGGTAAGTGTTACGTTCAGTAATTTGCCATTGCTTTCTGAACGACCGGCTCCCATACCAGCACGTTATAACACAACGCTACACGGTCTGCTGCACAAATCGGTCGCAGCTGAGCTTCGAACGCCTGGTACCCGGCTCACGAACCGCGTTCGCAAGGTGTTGACTGCAACGTCAGGTAAGGGATATGCAACATTTAAAAAAGAAAAAGCCACGGAGCCGGCTAAAATAAATTAAGTTGCATGTCCTTCACAGGACGTAGCAGTCAACCCCAGCATTTTCTCTGTTCGTGATTCCTGGGCAAATTTTACGTTCAGTAGTTTGCCATTGCTTTCTGAACGACCGGCTCCTATACCTTTTTCGAAAAATCTAGCAACGCTGTGTTTCGAACCCGCGTTCGCAAGCCCTTAGCCACAGAGACCGGTAGCTAGATATCAATGACACTAATTATCTGCCCACCCGGTAGATATCAACTGACACTAGTTATCTACCCATCCGCAAGATATCAACTGTAACTAGTTATCTGCCCACCCGGTAGATATCAACCGACACTAGTTATCTGACCCACAAACTAGTAATTGGGTGATATGAGTTATATGCCCACAAATAAGTTGTTCGTAAACATCCGGTGTGCTGATATCGAGGTAGCGGGTTCACCCCTACATCGATCAGTTGGACTAAAATATTGACCTATCGTCCTCGACTTGGAGGCAAAAATTACAAGTACCCCAGAAGTCGGAATGGGTTCGCCTGATGGCGACGGGCATTGGTATAATAGGGGAAGCTAATCCATGCGCAAAAATCAGTCCAGTGTACGAGACGTAGTATCACGTGTATGAACTACACTTGAGTTCAAAGCGAGTACCAGTTATGGAAAATATGAGTTATATAGCCACAAGCTAAAGTCAAATGATGCGTGTTGTATGCCCATAAGCTGAAGTCAAATGATGCGTGTTGTATGCCAACAAGCTAAAGTCAAATGATACGTGTTGAATGCTCACAAGCTAGTAATCAACTGATATGTGCTATATGCCCAAAAGCTAATAATAATCGACTTATACTGTTGTATGCCCACAAGCTAGTAATAATCAACTGATATTGTTGTATGCTAACAAGCTAGCAATAATCAACTGATACTGTTGTATGCCCACAAGCTAGTAATAATCAACTGATACTGTTGTATGTCCATAAGCTAGTAATAATCAACTGATACTGTTGTATGCCCACAAGCTAGTAATAATCAACTGATACTGTTGTATGCCCACAAGCTAGTAATAATCAAGTGATACTGTCGTATGCCCACAAGCTAGTAATAATCAACTGATACTGTTGTATGCCCATAAGCTAGTAATAATCAACTGATACTGTTGTATGCCCATAAGCTAGTAATAATCAAATGATACTGTTGTATGCCCATAAGCTAGTAATAATCAACTGATACTGTTGTATGCCCACAAGCTAGTGGTACTCAGCTGATAAATGGTGTATGTCCACAAACTAGTGGTAACCAACTGATAAGTATTGTATGCCCACGCGTAATTAGGGAGGTTCCGTGGCGAAGTGGTCACTCCTGTGGGTCGTCGCTAGAGCTACGAAGTTCGTGCTTTGTGCGATGCTTTCCGCGTGCGGAAAGAGACTGAGCCATATGGGATAAAATCCGGTGCAATGAAGTCGACCCAGTCGACTTTTAAACGACTCTCTAAGCTAGTGGTAATTAACTGATAAGTGTTGTATGCTCACAAGCTAGTAATCAACTGATTTATACGTGTTGTGTGCCCACAAACTAATAGTAATCAACTGATAAGTGTTGTATGCCATCAAGATAGTAATCAACTGATAAGTGTTGTATGCTCACAAGCTAGTGGTAATCAACTGATAAGTGTTGTATGCCCACAAGCTAGTAATCAACTGATTGATACGTGTTGTATGCTCGCAAACTAGTAGTAACCAACTGATATGTGTTGTATGCCATCTAGCTAGTAATCAACTGATACGTGTTGTATGCCATCTAGATAGTAATCAACTGAAATGTGTTGTATGCCATCTAGATAGTAATCAACTGATACGTTTTATATGCCCACAAACTAGTAATCAACTGATACGTGTTATATGCCCACAAACTAGTAATCAACTGATGCTTGTTGTATGCCAACGAGCTAAAAGTCAAATGGCACACCAGTTATTCTCCCATCTCTGGTTGTTCCATTTGTCATTCCAGCTGAAACTTATATTAATGTATCATCATGTCTCTCTCACACACACACATATCATTCATACACGCTCACTGACACATATGAAAGGAATACATCATTTAAACACACACAAATGCGCGCACGCATACCCACACCTTTGGCACAACCATCATATTAAAAATGTAAAAGTGAGTGAGTTTCTAGCAATGTTTGTGAAACGGACATAATAGAAAATTATTCGAGTGGAGAGAGAAATACATCTTCATTTATAAATATATTATCTGTGTTGACAGGGTCTTTTACTACATATCCGCCGATGCGACAATGTGAAAGTTGTGGTTCATAAATAAACAAGGCTTTTTGATTGCTTGTGAATACTCCGTAAGACTAATACTGATTGGTTGTCTGTGAATATTCTGTACGACTAGTACTGATGGTTGGTAGTGAATACTATGTAAGACTAGTATTGATGTGTTGTGAATACTTTGCAAGGCAAGTACTGATTGGTTGCTTGTGAATACTTGGTACGACAAATATTGATTTGTTGGTTGTGAATACTTTACAAGACAAGTACTGATTGGCTAGTTGTGAATTTTCTGTAAGATAAATATTCATTGGCTGGCTGAAAGTGCAGCCCCGTGATATTGGCTCCAGGTTGGTCCCTGTGATAGTAAGTGCATAAAGTGAATACCCGGTACAGTAAGTGCACAGACTGAATATCCGTGGCAGTAAGTGCATAGAGTGAATACCCGTGGCAGTACGCGCACAAGAAGAATAGCCTTGGCAGTTGATGCACAGAGTGAATACCCTTGGCTGTGGGTACACAGAGTGAAGCCCTTGGCAGTGGGAGCACAGAGTGAATACCATATTGTGAACACAAACCTGCCGGCAGTAAGAATGGATGGGAGCATTTTGAGTAGATCAATGACATATCTTGCGTGAGACTTGATCGTAGCCTGTCCTTCAGAGATCATGTAGATTATGTCATAACGAAAGCTTGAAAAGGTTTGTCAGCAATGAGAGTCATGGCGACTGCCAATATCGAGCAAAGACTGCTAATACCAGTTCCAAGGACTGGTGCTTTCACGCATCGAGTATGCCCTGGCCATCCTCACTGTCAGCCCTACACAGATTGAAAGACTTGAAAAGGTACAAAACGAAGTCATGCGCATCATTTTGGGCTGCACGAGAGACACCAGCTGTGTAGCAATGAGATACCTCCTTTACTTCCCGACAATGGAACACAGGATCAAGATCTGGAGAGCTCGTGCATACTTAAAAATAAGTGCAGATGAGCAGCACCCTCTGCATGACGCTATATTCAGAGAAAAGAGTGACAGGCTAATGAGGGGCAAATCATGGATGGGTCGGGCGGAATATGTCGTCAGACAGGTCTGCAGTCTTACCAGTATCAACCCCGGCAAGGAATGGGTGCCGGTGCCTCCAGATTTTAAGTGCACTTTCTCCTGCATTATCACACTCGACAGGCGGTGCAGAGAGCAGAACCCTGCCGTTGTCAATGCAGAGGTCAAAGCGCTCATCTATGAACACTCAGATAGCCCCGAAGTGCTCATCTATACAGATGGATCTGTTGTAAAGCAGCAGAGAAGTGCGTGGGCATTTACAGCCCGTTCAGCGGGCCGAACCGTTCAAGAATCCAGTGGTGCCCACTCTATGACCATGAGCAGCATGACGATGGAGGTGATGGCAGTTACACAGGCTTTTATATGGCTGGAATCACAGCATTATACCAACGTGTGTACTAAGTGATTCAATGAGCATGGTTCAGAAGGTCGAAGCTGGATCTGTACGTAGACAGTGGATTGAGGCGCTGCGGAAGTTTGTTGTCCGTAAAGTCACCTTCATTTTCGTCCCGGGTATTGCGGGAGTCGAGGGAAATGAACGAGCGGATAAACTGGCTGGCTCTGCACCCCTGTAGATGGCAAGCCCATGGATCGTGCCGATGTTATTAACGTCCTTTTAAAGATATGGCTAGAACAGAGGACTTTGACGTCAGTGAATCCGCATCGCTGTTCAGGATGAAAGACTTGGGAGTAAGAATCGGCACGGCCAGACGTGAGAGGTACATCGGGAAAACAAGGCGCCTCGTCAACCAACACAGAACTGGCACTATTAGCCACCGGACGCTGATGCATATGCTGAGGGGAGGATCTGAACACCTATGGACCTGTCCGGAGTGCAATGAAGATACCCCAAATGATAACTGATAACTGATAACAGAGTGAATACCCTTGGCAATGGGTACACGGAGTGAAGACCCTTGACAGTGGGTACACAGAGTGGATACCCTTGGCAGTGGGTACACAGAGTGAAGACCCTAGGCCCTAGACAGTGGGTGCACAGAGTGAATACCCTCAGCAGTTCATGCACAGAGTGAATCCCCATGGCATGTTGACCTCACTAGTGACAAGCGTGAGTACATACATGTCGGGGCGGACACAGAACTCATGCTGAAATCCCTCGGACAATGACTTTTAATCAGAACCGAACGCAGGTCCCACAAAGTATTGGGCGGGAATTTTAACCTACATGCGATCGAATGAACCAACTTTTTCACAAGGTCACACAACTGGGTCTTGCATTCATCCCTAGTCATCACTCATCTTTCACATTTCAATTCTTTGTTCCGTATTATGCATGTTAAATTCATGTAACACTACACATAATAATATAGAAAGAGCCATGGGGCCATTACACATAATAACAACGCTGGGAAGACAAGCGCAATTTAAAATTCCACAGAGACAAAACATATAAAGTATATCGACTGCGCAAAAGTTGTTTGCTTAATTATGTCATTCAAGAAATGAGACAATAGCAGGGGAGAGGGGGCGGGGACAGGGCTGGTCGGTTCAAGAAGGCAGTTATGTTTTATGCAGACAGGAGGCTTCGTGGTGAAGCAGGGCTGGTGTAGCCGAGCGTTGTGCATACCTGACCAGGTGAGGTCATTAAATGTGCGGCACTGTTGGGGGAATACATGATGAGCAGGTTCAAGGATGAATATGAGAGTGGGTGGATGGGTGAGACACAGAGTGAGTGAGAGAGTGAGACAGGGAGTAAGTGGAAGAGAGAGTGAGTGATTGGCACAGAGTGAGTGAGAGAGAAGGAGAGAGAGAGTGAGATAGAAAGTGAGAGAAAGAGTGAGTGTGTGAGTGAGTGAGAGAGAGAGAGAGAGAGAGAGAGAGAGAGCGAGAGAGAGAGAGAGAAACTGACCTTGTGATTGTAATCATCATCATGTGCCGTGACAACTGGTGTAATCTTCCATATCCCTCTACAGATCTCAGACCCTAGTAATTTTTGTGCTCGCTGGCTTTGAGCTCAAGTGTAGTTCATACACACTATTTATACGAGGGGAAGTCAATAAGAGAGCCACAAATGGCTGTAGAAAAATAACTAAATATGATACCAACTTGAAACTAGTTTATTTTTTATACATACATTGTCCCTTTATTTCTCAACATAATTTCCACCAACATTGATGCACTTATCCCATCGTTTTATCAGTCCTCCCAAACCCGCTGCATAGAACTGCGTACTCTGTTTTCTAAACCACGTTTTCACTTCACATTCAACTTCGGCGTCATTCGCGAAATGTCTCCTGCCAAGGTGTGTTTTCAGTGTGTATGCTGACAAATGTATGTCCCGTAAAGCGGTGCATAGCTGGGTAGAAAAAGTTACGAGGGCGAGTCAATAAGTAAGTCACACAGTTCTGTGGGATGGCAGGAAAATGAAAACAAAGCACGCAGTTCAATGCAGGGAGTTTGATAGGACTAATAAAACTATGGGATAAGTGCATCAATGTTGGTGGAAATTATGTTGAGAAATAAAGGGACAATGTATGTATAAAAATAAACTGGTTTCAAGTTGTTATCACATTACGCAGTGGTGATCAGACATTCAAACGTTCACGGATATATTGGAAGTTCGTAATCAGTCGGAGAGACACAGAATTGGATGAGCTGCTTCCAGTTCTGTGCTATGTGAAGTCGAATGGCTGTATCATGATGACAACTGTGATGCTGATCCTAGACTGAACTATCCTGTCTCGCATTCACGATAGACTACACCACATATCTCCACACCCATACATCGCACACACAAATGACACTTTTCTGCATTAAATGTTTTATCATTTTGTTCCAAGCCAGTGTTAGTGGGGGTATGCGCTGAAGGAATGCGAAGAGGGTCTTGTCTGGTGGAAAGATAGAGAGAGAGAGAGATAGTGATCAAAAGACTTTAAAAAAGGGGGGTGTGAAGACAAAGTTCCGGCAAAAGACCAAACCTCTAGAAAAAGGAATTTAAAAGGTGTGCTTGTTAATTCTACTCCCCCCCCCCCCTCTCCAAGGACAACAAGTGACACCTACTGACCAGTATCATGGTTGAATTCGCAACCTCAGCATCAGCATACCGGATCTTATCCATTTGGCTATGCTGACTCCAATATCTGTACTGAATGTTCTACATTTGGCCACACTCACTCCCATATCTGTGGTGAATGTTCTAGTTAGTTAGTTAGTCGACAGATCATCCTCATTGCACATCGAACCATTCAGTCCATAAGTGCTCGGATCCCCTCCTCAGCAAATCCCGCAGCGGTTAGCGGCTAACGACACCAGTTCTGTGTTGGTTTATCAATCTTCTTTGGCTTCCTACGTAGTGTTCTTCTTTGGCCACCCCTCTTTTAATTTGCTGTTCTCGCAGTCTGGCCATGGTTGTAGATTCACAGTCATCACTTGGTTCTCGCACAAGTCTTGCTTTTCAAAGAGCATTCAGAATGTCAGCCTGGTCCATGGTGCTTCCGCCCTCCACAGTAGCGTTACCTGCGAGCTTGTCAGTCCGCTCATTCCCTTGTACTCCCGCATGCCCTGGAACGAAGATGAAACTAATCTTTGCCAGCTGAGACCGCTTCAGAGACAGCAACCATTCTCTTCGGATCCCCCCCCCCCCCCCCCAATCTCTATCCTCTTGATCATGTTCATTGATTCGCTAAGGAAACATGCCCTAGTGAATGTCTGTGTCTCGAGCCATGTTATTGCTTTACTTACTGCCATGACTTCCATGGTCAGGCTGCTTGTGGTCTCATCAAAAGCACCAGAGTCCTCCTTCACAATTCTTCCTCCGGCCTGAGCCGTAAAGGCACATAAGCTTCTCATATGTCAGAAGACCGACCCATTTGTGTAAATGACAGCATCACCGACTAGCGAATTCTCGGAAATCAACGCTTGTACTTCCGCCTCCACAGCTGCCTGGTTTTCTTGTCTGCATTTTCTGTCTAGTTGGATGCAAACTGAAAAGGATGTGCAGAAATCTGTTGGCACTTGTACCCACTCCTCGCCAGTTCTAAGTCCTCAAGTGAACACACCTGTTGAAGAATGTCTTCGGCTTGACCCATCCACGACCGTCCTCTTTTTAACCTGCTGCCCTTCACCTTCATAATTTCACTATGCAGTGGATGTTGTATGTTTGCGTTAACTCTGAGGTAGGCGCGAGCTCTGCAGACTTGTATTCTGTCTTCAATGGTTGGAAAATCAAGAAGGTAGCGCATCGCCCTGCACGCTGTATCTCTTGTGCATCCAAGAATAATGCGCATAGCTTCATTCTGTATCCTTTCCATCCTTTCTATCTGCTTACGGCTGAGAGTCAGGATTGCCATCGCATACTCCAAAATAGACATGACCAGCCCCTCGTACAGAAGACATAGATGGCGCTGCTCAGTTTGCTGCCGCCATTACCCGCATCGCAGCCAACCCCCGCTTGGCCTTTTTTATCACCTGGTCTATGTGCTCGTTATAAGCAAGGCTTCGATCAAATCGTATTCTCAGGTAATTCATTGCCTGCGTTCTTTCCACCGTCTCTGAACGCAGATTTACAGTTGGTGTTGGAGTTTTGACAATATGATTATTCACTGAGAACCAAGTCACTGTTGCCTTTGTTAGGTTGACCATTGCCCCAGCTTCATCACACCAAGTACTTATGCGATTGAGTTAGGTTTGTAGTTCCACAGCAACCTGATCTCGATCCTTACCCTGGCGATACACTAAAATATCATCGGCATATGACAATGTCCTACCAGGTCCAGTGATCTGCTCACTGGTGATTCTCACAATGTAGGCGTTGAACAGTACCGGAGATAATGGTGATCTCTGTGGTAGGCCAGGATATATTGTTGTTGGTTCTGACGTCCAACTGCCACATCTAAAAACTGCTTTCCTTTGGAAGAGGGCTGCAGCGATCCAACTAAGGAGGAATGGACTTATTTTGAGTTCAAGAAGCTGAAGCATTAAAAAATCCAATGGTACTCTGTTGTACGCGTCCTCAAGATCAATCGCTGCAGCAAAGGTTTCAATGCCTGAGTGGAAACCTTCATAGACATCATGGGCAAAAACTGCTGCATTGGTCCAGGTTTCTCTTTTTGGACGGTACCCACCCAAGGTAGGTGGGAAAACACCTTGCCTCTCTAGCTGGCTTGATATTATTCTTGCAATTAACTTCTCCAGCAGCTTGCCTATTGTATTCTGCATGGTTATAACTCGATATCCCTGAATTTTTGTGTGGTCTTTGCCAGACTTCGGCAAGGGAATCAGATAGCTGTGTAACCACTCCTCCTTGATGCTAGCTCTCCCTATACTGTTGTTGTACATGTCTGCTAGTTTCTCTAGCTCGTTGTCGGTACACCTATTGATGTTGTTGTATTTTATGCCATCTGGCCCTGGAGCGCTGTTTTTTTATGTCGAAGCACAGCCTTGATTTCTTTCACTGTCACTGTGTTTTCATCCGAAGAGTTCTGGGCCTTGCACCTGTCTGACGTGACCTCCTTGGCAAGATTTCGGCCTCTCATGTCTGTCTGGTTGCTCTGCTCTAGATAGCGTTCAAAGAGGGCTTGGCCCTTGTCCTCGTCAGTCCTCTGCCAGATGAGATCAGCAACTTGGATGTCAGAAATGCTCTTATTCTTGACTACCCCGCTCATGCTTTTATGCAGTCGCCAGAACAATTTCAGTGACTTGTCTGTGCTTACTCTTTGACATGTTCTACATTTGGCCATGCTCACTCCCATATCTGTACTCAATGTTCTACATTTGGCCACACTCACTCCCATATCTGTACTCAATATTCTACATTTGGCCACACTCACTCCCATATCTGGACTGATGTTCTACATTTGGCCATGCTGACTCCCATATCTGGACTGATGTTCTACATTTGGCCACAATGACTACCATATCTGGACTGATGTTCTACATTTGGCCACAATGACTACCATATCTGGACTGATGTTCTACAATTGGCCACGCTGACTCCCATATCTGGACTGATGTTCTACATTTGGCCACAATGACTACCATATCTGGACTGATGTTCTACATTTGGCCACAATGACTACCATATCTGGACTGATGTTCTACATTTGGCCACAATGACTACCATATCTGGACTGATGTTCTACATTTGGCCACACTGACTACTATATCTGTACTGATGTTCTACATTTGACCACGCTCACTCCCATATCTGTACTCAATGTTCTACATTTGGCCACACTCACTCCCATATCTGTACTCAATGTTCTACATTTGGCCACACTCACTCCCATATCTGTACTGAATGTTCTACATTTGGCCACACTCACTCCCATATCTGTACTCAATGTTCTACATTTGGCCACACTCACTCCCATATATGTACTCAATGTTCTACATTTGGCCACGCTGACTCCCATATCTGTACTGAATGTTCTACATTTGGCCACACTCACTCCCATATCTGTACTCAATGTTCTACATTTGGCCATGCTGACTCCCATATCTGTTCTACATTCATTAGCCTCGTCCAAGTGGTCGCCGTTAGTTACTCTAGCAGCCCGAGTTGCACCATTCGTCTCAGGAACCACATTGTAACATAAGTGACTAAACATGACACATACAACCATCACACAAATGTCACACATAATTTGTCAACTCACAAATGTCACTCCGAAACCTGACTTGAAGTTGTAGACAACATCTTGTCACTGTACCAGGTGCAACTCCACAAGACAAACCATCTCAAGTGACAGATAGCCAGCCCATGGATCATCCATCCATGCTGGTAAGTGTGGGTGGTCATGTTTTGCCATCTCACTCGATCACCAGAGTCGTAGATCAGCTCAGTGTTCTTGTCTCGACCATGCCATGTGGCCAAGCCATCCAGGTATTTACTTCTCTGTCTTCCTCTTGTTCTCTTCCCCTCGATCTTGCCAGTTGTCACTAAGTTCTTTAATTTATTTCTTTGCATAACGTCCAAATAATGTTGACCGTCTATGTCTAATTTCTCTAATCAGTTTACGATTTTCATTTGTTTCTTGTAGGACTTGGTCCTTGGTTTTTCTGTCTATCCATGGTATTCTTTCCATTCTCCTCAGAAACCACATTTTCACAGCTTCAAATGTTTTTCAGCTTGACTGCTCATTGTCCACGCTTCACATCCATACATGTAGCACCTCAACACTCTTTTTCTCGTAGCAATTGACATCTTTTTATTGGTCAGTATGTTTTTCATATTGCCAAAGACTACCTTCGCCATGGCAATTCTTGTTCTAATCTCTTCAAGGCATCTCCCATCAGATGTTATGACTGTTCCGAGATAATTGTACCTATTCACTTGTTAGAGAATATTCCGATTTACCTGTATAATACAAAGGTTTTTGATAAAGTAAGACATGTCGACATGGTAGATATGCTTGCAGGTCTACAAATTGATGGAAAAGACCTTAGACTTGTAAAAAATATATTGGACACAAGCTACCATAAGAATTGATAATGAAGTAAGTCAATATCAGCCTATTAAGAGAGGTGAGAGACAGGGATGTGTAATGTCTCCAGATCTTTTTTCCCTGTTTAGTGAAAATATTTTCAGAAATGTACAAGATATGAAATGGATCATCATTGGAGGAAGAAACAATAACATTAGATATGCAGATGATACAGTACTGATTGCAGACAATGAGCAGGATATGCAGATGTAGATGCGGTTTTTGCACACAGTGAACAACTAGGGTTAGAATTAATTTGTAAGAAGACACAGATTATGGTCGTCACTAGGAAGAACTAAATCCATCCATCCATCATGTGCCATGCCAGTAACTGTTGGCGGTCATGATTTGCTTTTCACTCGATCACCAGAGTCATGGATCAGCTCAGTATAGATCTTTGTAGATCTGCAAGTATTTCTATCATGTTGACATGTCTTACTTTATCAAAAGCCTCTATGTAGTCTATAAAGCAAAGATGTAGATCTTAGTTTACTTTAATAGAACGTTTAGTTACTGTTCTCAGCATATACACATATGCCATGGAAAATGTCGATGTTATTAATGCCCTTAAAGAGATTTTGAGAAAGGAGGACAGTGACGTTAGTGAATACACATTGATGTCCAGAATGAGAGACTCAGGAATAAGAATTGGCATGGCCAGACATGAGAGGCACATCGGGAGAGCACAGAACTGGAACTATAAGCTGCTGGACTCTGATCCACATGTTGGGGGAGGCTCTGAGCATGTATGAAATTATCCAGAGTGCAAGGATGATATCCCAATAGGTAACGTATAACACGTATTTCATCCAGACTTGTAGGTGTAGAAAACATCATGTTCTTATTGTGCCAGGTACAGCACCACAAGAGAAACCATTTCAAGTGACACACATATAACATCCAGACTTGTAGCTGTAGAAAACATCTGCTAACTGTGCCAGGTACAGCACCACAAGATAAGCCATTTCAAGTCACACATGTATCACATAAAAACAGCTTTATTACAATATGGTGATATGTGTGTCTGTCTGTCTGTACAATTGTTTATCGAGCAATTGAACAATTAAAAAAATATACGTACAATAACACTTTTAATGTCTGTTTGTAGTGCAATGGTTGTGTTTTAGTGCCGCAAAGATTGTGTTTTATAGTACTATAATGATTGTATTATGGTACTGGAATTATTGAGCGTGCAGTGGCGCAATGATTGTGCATGGTGGCAATGCAATGAGTATGTGTTGTAGTGTTGCAATGGTTGCACTATGTAATGCTGCAATGATTGTATAACATGACACTGTGACGATTGTGTGCTGTAGTCTCCAATGTTTGTATGTTGTCATTCTGCTATGGTTGTAGGTTGTGGTTGTGCAATGGTTGTGTGATGTAGTACAGAATTGTGTTGTGTAGTGTTGCAAAGAATGTGTGTTATGGAATTGCAATGAACGTCTGTTGTATTGCTGTTGCAATCATAATCTGTTGTAGTGTTGTGGCAATGACAATCTGTTGTAGTGTTGTTGCAATGATAATCTGTTGTAGTGTTGTTGCAATGATAATCTGTTGTAGTGTTGTTGCAATGATAATCTGTTGTAGTGTGTTGCAATGATAATCTGTTGTAGTGTTGTGGCAATGATAATCTGTTGTAGTGTTGTTGCAATGATAATCTATAGTAGTGTTGTGGCAATGATAATCTGTTGTAATGTTGTTGCAATGATAATCTGTTGTAGTGTTGCAATGATAATCTGTTGTAGTGTTGTGGCAATGATAATCTGTTGTAGTGTTGCTGCAATGATAATCTGTTATAGTGTTGTTGCAATGATAATCTGTTATAGTGTTGTGGCAATGATAATCTGTTGTTGTGTTGTTGCAATGATTGTTTGTTGTAGTGTTGTTGCAATGATAATCTGTTGTAGTGTTGTTGCAATGATAATCTGTTGTCGTGTTGTTGCAATGATAATCTGTTGTAGTGTTGTTGCAATGATTGTTTGTTGTAGTGTTGTTGCAATGATTGTTTGTTGTAGTGTTGTTGCAATGATTGTTTGTTGTAGTGTTATTGCAATGAACATCTGTTGTAGTGTTGTGGCAATGGTAATCTGTTGTAGTGTTGCTGCAATGATTGTCTCTTGTGGCACTCCAATGAGTGTACATTGAAGTGATGCAATGATTGCATGTTGTGGTACTGGTATTGTATTGCAGTGCTGCAATGATTGCATGCCTTGGCACTAATGTGTATTGTAGTGCTGCAATGATTGCGTGTTGTGGCACTAATGTGTATTGTAGTGCTGCAATGATTGTGTGTTGTGGCACTAATGTGTATTGTAGTGCTGCAATGATTGTGTGTTGTGGCACTATTATTGTAATATAGTGCTTGCATGTTATGGTATTGAAATAAATATAAGAATCTATTGTAACTCATACAAGACAGAGAGTATTGACAGGAAAAGAACTATATCCATGTTTGAGTTATGTACAAATGTTTGTTGTAAATGACACAGAAATCTATGTCTGAGTTGTATGTCCAAGCTTCTGTTGTTAATGACACACAAATCTATCTACGTTTGAGTTATGTGTCCAAGCTTGTGTTGTAAATGACACAGAAATCCATCCATGTTTAAGTTGTGTGTCCAAGCTTGTGTTGTAAATGACAACTCCAGGACACATGCAAAGTTTCTGTACAACAACTTCATAGTTGACAGTGCTATCAGACAGCATATCATAAAGTGACAGTGTTGAGAAATATCATATCACAAAGTGACAATTCTGTAGGACAATGTATCACAAAGTGACATCTGTTGTCAAACAACATATCACAACATGGCAGATCTTGCAGGACAACATATCACAAAGTGACAATTTCGTCAAACAAAATATGACAAAGTGATGGTGCTGTCCGGCAATGTATCACACAGTTAAAGTTATGCTGGAGACAACATATCACAAAGTTTTTGCAAACATAAACACATACCCAGGAAACCTGTCACACTCTCCAATGACAGCGACAACTTTCATACATTAGCACACTCTGCAACCTATGCCACTCTCCATTGACAACTGTCAGAAATCAGTAAATGCTGTAACAACTGCCACACTCTCTACTGACAGCAATAAATGTAACAATCCACTGAAAGTGACAAATGTTACATCCTCTACTGAAAGTGACACATGCCACACCCTCCACTGAAAGTGACAAGTGTTACACCCTCCACTGAAAGTGACAAGTGTTACACCCTCCACTGAAAGTGACAAGTGTTACACCCTCCACTGAAAGTGACACATGCCACACCCTCCACTGAAAGTGACAAGTGTTACACCCTCCACTGAAAGTGACACATGCCACACTCTCCACTGAAAGTGACACATGCCATACCCTCCACTGAAAGTGACACATGTCACACCCTCCACTGAAAGTGACAAATGTCACAACTGCCACACTCTCCACTGACAGTGATATATATCAGCAAATACTGTGACAACTGCCACCATCTCTCCACCTACAGTGACAACTGTCAGATGTTAGATGTACTGTATCACATGTCAAGCAACAGCTCAGGAAGTTAACACTCACTGCCAGACATGACCACAATGTCCACTCCAGCTGTTCTCTCGTTCTTTCTGTGTCCCTCTTTGCATCTCTCTGTGTGTGGTTCTATATGTGTCTCAGCACCTATTTCTTTATCTGTGTCTCTGTGTATCTTTCCCTGTGTCTCTGAGTGTGTATCTTTCCGTGTCTGTGTATCTATTGATGTGTCTGTGTGCATGTCTCTGTCCATCTCTGCATGTATCTTTCTGTGTCTGTGAGGATCCATGTGTATCCCTGTGTGTATCTGTGTTGGTCTATATGTACCTCTGCATGTATCTCTGTGTGTCTATATGTACCTCTGTGTGTGTCTGTGTGGGTTTATATGTATCTCTCTATGTGTCTGTGTGGGTCTATGTGTACCTATGTGTGTTCATCTCTGCACGTATCTCTCTGCATATGTCTCTCAGTATATCTTTCTGTCTATAATGTCTGTTTCTGTGTATATCTCTCTCTGTGTATGTATGTCTATGTGTATCTCTCCCTGTGTATGTATGTCTGTGTTTATCTCTCCCTGTGTATGTATGTCTGTGTGTATTTCTTTGTAAATATACCTTAAAATCTTAAATATAATACACACAGGTATATATACTGTGCAGGTTTCATTGGTAGTGTAAATTCAACACTGGCGAATCATCCATGTGCAGATGTTGATTAGCACCACAGACAGCATACCATATACTCCAAGACTGCCCAAATTATGACATATCAGGAAAACCTTCTGGCCTAGAGAAACAACAGTGAAGATAGACTATATGGACCACTGAGTGAACTAAATAAGACAGTTAAATTCATACAAGAGACAACATTGCAGTTATAGACAAATTTCAAGTGAACGAGAGAAAACGAAGAATTGGTAGTCAGATTTGAAGGTAGAACCGACTTTCTAAGTATAGTATGTAGCCTTAATGCGTAAGTACATGTACCTCATTCACTAGTAATGAAGCTAAAACAGTGCATTAATAATGCAGTGCATGGCTGCGAGATGGAGACCACACCTTCCCAGCAGGTGGCCCAGTGCACATGACAACACCACTCTCTGTTGTACACCTTCCATTCAGGTGGCCCAGTGCACATGACAATATCACACAATATTGTGCTGTTGGTTGCAGACCTCTATGTAGTCTGGAATGCTACATTTCCAATGAGCTAGACAGAAGTGAGGTATATTGTAGAATGAGCTAGACAATGAGATACCTCCTTGACTTCCCGACAATGGAACACAGGATCAAGATCTGAAGAGCTCGTGCATACTTAAAAATAAGTGCAGATGAGCAGCACCCTCTGCATGATGCTATATTCAGAGAAAAGGGTGACAGGCTAAAGAGGGGCAAATCATGGATGGGTCGGGCGGAAGATGTCATCAGACAGGTCTGCAGTCTTACCAGTATCAACCCCGGCAAGGAATGGGTGCCCGTGCCTCCAGCTTTTAAGTGCACTTTCTCCTGCATTATCACACTCGACAGACGGTGCAGAGAGCAGAACCATGCCGCTGTCAATGCAGAGGTTAACGCACTCATCTATGAACACTCAGATAGCCCCGAAGTGATCATCTATACAGATGGATCTGTTGTAAAGCAGCAGAGAAGTGCGTGGGCATTTACAGCCCGTTCAGCGGGCTGAACCGTTCAAGAATCCAGTGGTGCCCACTCTATGACCACGAGCAGCATGACGATGGAGGTGATGGCAGTTACACAGGCTTTCATATGGCTGGAATCACAGCATTATACCAACGTGTGTGTACTAAGTGATTCAATGAGCATGATTCAGAAGGTCGAAGCTGGATCTGTACGTAGACAGTGGACTGAGTCGCTGCGGAAGTCACCTTCATCTTCGTCCCGGGACATGCGGGAGTCGAGGGAAATGAACGAGCTGACAAACTGGCTGGCTCTGCACCCCCTGTAGATGGCCAGCCCATGGATCGTGCCGATGTTATTAACATCCTTAAAGATATGGCGAGAACAGAGGACTTTGACGTCAATGATTCCACATCGCTGTCCAGGATGAAAGACCTGGGAGTAAGAATCGGCACAGCCAGACGCGAGAGGTACATCGGGAAAACAAGGCGCCTCGTCAACCAACACAGAACTGGCACTATTAGCCACCGGACGCTTATGCATATGCTGGGGGGAGGATCTGAGCACCTATGGACATGTCCGGAGTGCAATGAAGATACCCCAACTGATAACTGAGCTAGACAGAAGTGAGGACAACATATTGTGGAATGAGCTGGCAACATAACATAAGGATTGTGCTGATGATGAATTGACAACAGTAATTGATGTCTGCCACCAGGTGAACGACCACAGGGATGATGAGAATGCAACCTGTATGACAGATTGGATGAGAATGCAACCTGGATGACAGTGTGGATGAGAATGCAACCTGGATGACAGTGGATGAGAAAGCAACCTGGATGACAGACTGGATGAGAATGCAACCTGGATGACAGAATGAATGAGAATGCAACCTGGATGACAGACTGGATGAGAATGCAACCTGGATGACAGACTGGATGAAAATGCAACCTGGATGACAGAATGAATGAGAATGCAACCTGGATGACAGACTGGATGAGAATGCAACCTGGATGACAGAATGAATGAGAATACAACCTGGATGACAGACTGGATGAGAATGAAACCTGGATAACATACTGGATGAGAATGCAACCTGGATGACAGTGTGGATGAGAATGAAACCTGGATGACAGACTGGATGAGAATGCATGAATGCAACTTGTTTCATAACTGAACATGAAAATGACAATTAATCTGACAGATTAATGATCGATGGACCTGGCTGAGACATAACTAACAGACTACAAAATGCTTTACGTTTTTAATCAAAAGTTCATTTTTCAATAAAATGTTTTACTTTTTCAATCACATGCTTCACCATTTCAATAAAATGTTTAATTTCTTCTTACTTTTTCAATCAAATCCTTCACTGTTTCAATCAAATCCTTCACTTTTTCAATAAAATATTTTACTTTTTAACTTGATTAAGTCTCAAAATAGACTCATCAGCAACTAATGGGGAAATTACTTTGTGGACATAATGTACACTGTAAGTGGAAGATAAGAATAGAGTACAAAAAGTGAGCACTGTACTTGACATGTTATGGTGTGTCTCTGTGTGTATGTGTGTGTCTGTATATCTCTGTTTTTGCACGTTACTGTGTTTATTTCTCTATGTTGGTGTGTGTCTCTTGTGTATCTCTTTATGTCTTTGTGTATGTTTTTGCATTACCTCTTTGTCTGTTTTCTCTACATATTTGTTTCTTTATCTGAGTATCTCTCCGTGTGTATCTTTATGTGTATGTGTGTGTAGCAGACACATTTTGTGTATCTCTTTGTTAGTACCTTTCTGTAAATGTGTGTGTAGCATCACAGTCTGTGTATCTCTTTGTGTGGATCTTTCTGTGTATGTAAGTGTGGAGGACACTGTGTATCTTTCAGTGAATGTGTGTATAGCAGACAGTCTGTATTTCTCTCTGTGTATCTTTCTATATATGTGTGTGTAGCAGACATAGTCGGTGTACCTTTCTGTTTATGTGTGTGTAGCACACACAGCCAATGTATTTCTCAGTGTGTATCTTTCTGTGAATGTGTGTGTAGCATACACACAATAAGACATATACACATTAACTTACATTAATAAGTAGCTTCTTCTCACAAACTCTCCACTTAACACAAACACACACAACTGCACTAGCAGACACCACACATACATACACTATTGCACTAGTTGATAAAAGCATGCACGCACCCACACACATACACATGTGCACAAATATATGTACAATTGACCAATATTACACGATCAGGCAACAAACACAATGAATCTATATTAAACAGGTGGGGACACAAACACACAAATAAAATTAACCTATATTGCACCAGCAGATACGCAAACACACGTAGATACAATGAATTTATATGACACTGGTAAGCACCCACACCACACCACCCACACATGTACAGCCCTAAAGATGACCTATATTACACTAGTCGGTAGCTTTTCAAAGACCTCGTTGTGTCCTGACTGAGCACTGCTGCGTCGACGCGGTGCCACCATGGTTGTCGTGGGAGACTGCTCCAGACAGCCGTTTGTTCTGAGAAGCTGTGAGCACTCCTTGGACCCAGAGCTGTTGGCGTACCAGAGGGCGCTGCGGTGTTCGTGGTCCAGGACATGCACGTCTGCGTTATACTGAGGACATAACCACAAAATTATTACATAAACCATCATTTTGTTTTTTACAATGGGGACACAGCACTGTTACAGTAGAAAATACAACATTATTACAACGTGGATGCAGTGCTGTTACCGTGGAAATACAACATTATTACAATGTGGATGCAGCACTGTTACAGTGGAAATGCAACATTATTACAATGATGCAATGAATGAATCACCCAAATAAACGAGAAGTAGATTGTGAGCTTTACTGAAACACGACTACAAGAGACAAATTGGACGTTGCGGCCAAAGCCTTCGTCAGCACAGGACAAACAAATACAAACCAACACAAAACTACATGAAACACACTATGACAATATTAAACTATTAAACTAATTAAAATTGAATGTACTCATCTGAATACCGTGTCCTAGCTTGGAAGGTCTGACACAAGTAGGGCGCCAGTGGATCAATAGACCGGATGTATGGTACACGGGTCAAAGGTCAAGCGGGAAGGGAGTGGGGTGGAGACGCGACCATGTGTGCGGAAAAGTGAAATTAGAGACCGGCAAAGATGTTACGGACGCAGATGACAATTAGCAATTATCGTTAAGCGCTCGAAACAACGCTGTGGAAACCTATATAGTGTTAGTACACACAGAGAGGCATGAGTGGCGGTCGTTCAGAAAATGATGGCAAAACACCGAACGTAAATCCGCCAAGAGAGTTGACTGTGTTGTCATATAAAGGATCTGCACGTACCCAGATGGTGGACTGTAAGCTAGGGGTTGGACGGTGGGGTGGGAAGTTAAATGAAGCTGTGTTGGACATTAAGGCCGTGAGGGGAGAGTGTGCCCAACTGGAAGATGAGACGGTGTTCCAATGTCTTCCGATCCCGTTCGTGGGATGCGCATGATTTGATGGCCGTGACCTGTATGTCGGCTACGCCATGGTGGTCAGGACTGTTGAAATGTATGGATACTGGTTTCTGGGCGCCGCTGGTGATGTCAGAAAGATGTTGTCGAAATCTGTCCCCAAGACGTAATCCTGTCTCACCGACATATCTCATGTCGCAACGTGTGCAGGTAATCGCATAGATGACGTTGCGACTGATGCATGAGAAACCCTCACGGATGTGGAAGGTCGTCTTAGGGAATGTCAGACTCTGGGTTTGAAGTACGTATGGACAGGTCTTGCAAACCGATCGAAGACACGCCACCGTGCCAGGAGGAGACTGGTGAGGTTGGGGTAGCCTGCTATGGACCAGCACATCTCTGAGGTTACGATCCCGCTTATATGCCACTAGAGGAGCCTCTGAGAAGACATCACGAGTGGTCGATTCCGCCCGGAGAATGGATAGATGTTTCAAAAGGATATTCTTGGCAGCAATATTGTGGGGATGATAAGTAAGTGAGAGGACAGGTCTATTGTTTCGTGGTTTCGGCCTGGAGGAGAGAGCCTCAGTGCGACTGATAGACTGGCAGCGGTGAAGAGCTGTAGATAGAACATTATCAGGATAGCCACGAAGGCGAAAGAAATCAAGCATCTCGTGGGCTTTTTGATGGAAGTCGTTGTTATCCTGGCAAAGTCGTCGGAGACGTAACAGTTGGGAGAAAGGAATAGAACGTTTGCACGAGGGAGGGTGGGAGGAGGTATAGAGAAGGAATGAGTGCGAGTCAGTTGGTTTATAATAAACCGTCGTGCAGTACTGTTACAGTGGAAATACAACATTATTACAATGTGGATGCAGTACTGTTACAGTGGAAATACAACATTATTACAACGTGGATGCAGTGCTGTTACCGTGGAAATACAACATTATTACAATGTGGATGCAGCACTGTTACAGTGGAAATGCAACATTATTACAATGATGCAGTACTGTTACAGTGGAAATACAACATTATTACAATGTGGATGCAGTACTGTTACAGTGGAAATACAACATTATTACAATGTGGATGCAGTACTGTTACAGTGGAAATACAACATTATTACAATGTGGATGCAGTACTGTTACAGTGGAAATACATTATTACAATCATGCAGTACTGTTACAGTGGAAATACAACATTATTACAATGTGGATGCAGTACTATTACAGTGGAAATACAACATTATTACAATGGGGACACAACTCTGTTACAGTGGAAATACAACATTGTTACAATGGGTACACAACTCTGTTATAGTGGAAATGCAATTATGTTACATTGGAAATACAACATTGTTACAATGGAGACACAATTCTGTTACAGTGAAAATAAACACTGTTACAATGGGGACACAACTCTGTTACAGTGGAAATACAATATTGTTACACTGGAAATACAACACTGTTACAATGGGGACACAATTCTGTTAGTGGAAATACAACATTGTTACAGTGGAAATACAACAGTGTTACACTGGAAATACTAGATTGTTACAATGGAAATGCAACATTGTTAAAGTGGAGACAACACTATTACAGTGGAATTATAACATTGTTATGGTGGAAATATTAGATTGTTAAAGTGGAAATACAACATTGTTATGGTGGAAATATTAGATTGTTAAAGTGGAAATATAACACTGTTACAGTGGGCACACAACATTGTTACAGTGGAAATGCAACATTGTTACAGTGGAAATACTAGATTGATACAGTGGAATATTATGTAGGTTTGTTATGTGAAAGTATTATTATATAGGTTTGTTATGTGAAAGGATTATTATGTAGGTTTGTTATGTGAAAGGATTATTATGTAGGTTTGTTATGTGAAAGGATTATTATGTAGGTTTGTTATGTGAAAGGATTATTATGTGGGTTTGTTATGTAGAAAGTTTATTATGTGGGTTTGATATGTGGAAGGTTTATTATGTGGGTTTGTTATGTGAAAGGATTATTATGTAGGTTTGTTATGTGAAAGGATTATTATGTAGGTTTGTTATGTGAAAGTATTATTATGTAGGTTTGCTATGTGGAAGGTTTATTATGTGGGTTTGTTATGTAGGTTTGTTATGTAGGTTTGTTATGTGAAAGGATTATTATGTAGGTTTGTTATGTAGGTTTGTTATGTGGAAGGTTTATTATGTGGGTTTGTTATGTAGGTTTGTTATGTAGAAAGTTTATTATGTAGGTTTGTTATGTGGAAGGTTTATTATGTGGGTTTGTTATGTAGGTTTGTTATGTAGAAAGTTTATTATGTAGGTTTGTTATGTGGAAGGTTTATTATGTGGGTTTATTATGTAGGTTTGTTATGTAGAATGTTTACTATGTAGGTTTGTTATGTGAAAGGATTATTATGTAGGTTTGTTATCTGGAAGGTTTATTATGTGGGTTTGTTATGTAGGTTTGTTATGTAGAATGTTTATTATGTAGGTTTGTTATGTAGAAAGTTTATTATGTAGGTTTGTTATGTAGAAAGTTTATTATGTAGGTGTGTTACGTGGAAATTTTATTTAAAATATTTCTTATGTGGACTATATGACATGTAGAAGATTTGCTGTCTGGAAGTTTTGACATACAGGTCTGTTGTGTGGGTGGTGTATTATGTAGAAGGTTTGCTGTGTGGAAGGTGTGACATACAGGTCTGTTGTGTGGGTGGTGTATTATGTAGAAGGTTTGCTGTGTGGAAGTTATGAATTGCAGGTCTGTTGTGTGGGTGTGTATTATGTAGAAGGTTTGCTGTTGGAAGGTGTGACATACAGGTCTGTTGTGTGGGTGGTGTATTATATGTAGGTTTGCTGTGTGGAAGGTTTGCTTTGTGGAAGGTGTGACATGCAGGTCTGTTGTGTGGATGTGTATTATGTAGAAGGTTTGCTGTCTGCAGATGTGACATACAGATATGTTGTGTGGGAGTGTATTATGTAGAAGGTTTGCTGTGTGAAAGGTATATGCAGGTCTGTTGTGTGGGTGGTGTATTATGTAGAAGGTTTGCTGTGAGGAAGTCGCGACATGCAGTCTATTGTGTAGGTGTGTATTATGTTGAAGGTTTGCTGTATAGTAGGTATGACATGCAGGTTTGTCATGTGGGTGGTGTATTTTTTATATAGAATGTTTGCTGTGTGGAAGATGTGCTTCGTGGAAGGTATGACATACAGGTTTGTCATGTGGGTGATGTATTATGTAGAAGGTTTGCTGTGCGGAAGGTATGACATGCAGGTTTGTCATGTGAAAGACTAGTGTGTGTTAGCTGGAAGAAAGAGCCGGTAATGTTTGCTATTAGGAGAAGTTTACCATGAAGAATGGTTTAGATTTAGTCGATGGATCAACATCACGGCACACGGATGTAACCCATAAGTCCTCTGTTCTACTCCTAACTCAAGTCTGAGTCTGGAGAATCTCAGCTCAGTGCATGAACTCTGTAGCACGGGCGAGGACCTGAAATACTTTGGGTAGATTTTTAACTCAAAATTTTGCTCGGGCAGTGCCGTTAGGCTACTCTTTTTCAATTTCCAACAGCTTGGGGTTGTTTTACATGCAAACAATACACACGGGCGTCCAATCTCACTGCCCAGAAACCAGGAAAAAATGTGTTACTAGAAGTCCACGTGAAGAAATCCTGGCCCTCACCAGGGCTTGAATCCAGGACCTCCAGCACTCGAGGCAACCACCATACCTCGAGACCACTCAACCCCCTTATCATGAGGAAGATATTATGCATGTAAAGCTTGTCATGCGAAAGGGTCTCACATGGAAGGTTTGCTATACTGAAGACCTGATGTGTGTCAGTGGGGAATAAGAAGAGTTTGTGAGATTTACTAAGAAGAACAGGATTACAAGAAGAAACCCTACCCATAGTAGTAACTGTACAAAGACGACATTGCCAAGAGCTGCTGCAATATGAAGAGCTGTACGTCCATCATCTTTGTTATAGGAGGCATTGATGTCTTCAGGTTCCGCGCGGCCCAAGATGATTATAATGTTTCTAATATCTTCACGAACAAGGGCATCAATCAGCTGCTGCAAGCATGAACATGGACAATAGTCAGTGGGTGTAAACATGGATAACAGTGAGTGGATGTAAACATGGACAACAGTGAGTGGATGTAAACATGGACAACAGTGAGTGGATATAAACATGGACAACAGTGAGTGGATGTGAAGATAGACAACAGTGAGTGGATGTAAACATGGACACAACCATCACAGAGTGGATGTAAACATGGACACAACCATCACAGAGTGGATGTAAACATAGACAACGGTCAGTGGGTGTAAACATGGATAACAGTGAGTGGATGTAAACATGGACAACTGAGTGGATGTAAACATGGACAACAGTGAGTGGATATAAACATGGACAACAGTGAGTGGATGTGAAGATAGACAACAGTGAGTGGATGTAAACATGGACACAACCATCACAGAGTGGATGTAAACATGGACACAACCATCACAGAGTGGATGTAAACATAGACAACGGTCAGTGGGTGTAAACATGGACAGGAACATCACAGAGTGGATGTAAACATGGACAGGAACATCACAGAGTGGATGTAAACATGGACAGCAGTCAGTGGGTGTAAACATGGACAGGAACATCGCAGAGTGGATGTAAACACGGACAGGAACATCACAGAGTGGATGTAAACACGGACAGGAACATCACAGAGTGAATGTAAACATGGACAGGAACATCACAGAGTGGATGTAAACATGGACAGGAGCATCACAGAGTGGATGTAAACATGGACAGGAGCATCACAGAGTGGATGTAAACATGGACAGGAACATCACAGAGTGGATGTAAACATGGACAGGAGCATCACAGAGTGGATGTAAACATGGACAGGAGCATCACAGAGTGGATGTAAACATGGACAGGAACATCACAGAGTGGATGTAAACATGGACAGGAGCATCACAGAGTGGATGTAAACATGGACAGGAGCATCACAGAGTGGATTTAAACATGGACAGGAACATCACAGAGTGGATGTAAACATGGACAGGAGCATCATAGAGTGGATGTAAACATGGACAGGAACATCACAGAGTGGATGTAAACATGGACAGGAACATCATAGAGTGGATGTAAACATGGACAGGAACATCATAGAGTGGATGTAAACATGGACAGGAACATCACAGAGTGGATGTAAACATGGACAGGAACATCACAGAGTGGATGTAAACATGGACAGGAACATCACAGAGTGGATGTAAACATGGACAGGAACATCACAGAGTGGATGTAAACATAGACAGGAGCATCACAGAGTGGATGTAAACATGGATAGGAACATCACAGAGTGGATGTAAACATGGACAGGAACATCACAGAGTGGATGTAAACATGGACAGGAACATCATAGAGTGGATGTAAACATGGACAGGAACATCACAGAGTGGATGTAAACATGGACAGGAACATCACAGAGTGGATGTAAACATGGACAGGAGCATCACAGAGTGGATGTAAACATGGACAGGGACATCACAGAGTGGATGTAAACATGGACACAACCATCACAGAGTGGATGTAAACATGGAGAGGAGCATCACAGAGTGGATGTAAACATGGACAGGAACATCACAGAGTGGATGTAAACATGGACAGGAACATCACAGAGTGGATGTAAACATGGACAGGGACATCATAGAGTGGATGTAAACATGGACAGGGACATCATAGAGTGGATGTAAACATGGACAGGAACATCACAATGGATGTGAACATGGACACAACCATCACAGAGTGGATGTAAACATGGACAGGAACATCACAGAGTGGATGTAAACATGGACACAACCATCACAGAGTGGATGTAAACATGGACAGGGACATCACAGAGTGGATGTAAACATGGACACAACCATCACAGAGTGGATGTAAACATGGACAGGGACATCACAGAGTGGATGTAAACATGGACAGGAACATCACAGAGTGGATGTAAACATGGACAGGGACATCACAGAGTGGATGTAAACATGGACAGGAACATCACAGAGTGGATGTAAACATGGACAGGAACATCACAGAATGGATGTAAACATGGACAGGAACATCATAGAGTGGATGTAAACATGGACACAACCATCACAGAGTGGATGTAAACATGGACAGGAACATCACAGAGTGGATGTAAACATGGACAGGAGCATCACAGAGTGGATGTAAACATGGACAGGAACATCACAGAGTGGATGTAAACATGGACAGGAGCATCATAGAGTGGATGTAAACATGGACAGGAACATCACAGAGTGGATGTAAACATGGACAGGAACATCACAGAGTGGATGTAAACATGGACAGGAACATCACAGAGTGGATGTAAACATGGAGGGGAGCATCACAGGATGGATGTAAACATGGACAGGAACATCACAGAGTGGATGTAAACATGGACAGGAACATCACAGAGTGGATGTAAACATGGACAGGGACATCACAGAGTGGATGTAAACATGGACAGGGACATCATAGAGTGGATGTAAACATGGACAGGAACATCACAGAGTGGATGTAAACATGGACAGGGACATCATAGAGTGGATGTAAACATGGACAGGGACATCATAGAGTGGATGTAAACATGGACAGGAACATCACAGTGGATGTAAACATGGACAGGGACATCACAGAGTGGATGTAAACATGGACACAACCATCACAGAGTGGATGTAAACATGGACAGGGACATCACAGAGTGGATGTAAACATGGACAGGAACATCACAGAGTGGATGTAAACATGGACAGGGACATCACAGAGTGGATGTAAACATGGACAGGAACATCACAGAGTGGATGTAAACATGGACAGGAACATCACAGAATGGATGTAAACATGGACAGGAACATCATAGAGTGGATGTAAACATGGACACAACCATCACAGAGTGGATGTAAACATGGACAGGAACATCACATAGTGGATGTAAACATGGACAGGAACATCACAGAATGGATGTAAACATGGACACAACCATCACAGAGTGGATGTAAATATGAACAGGAGTACATTGAAATACCTGACTTACCAGAGTATTAACACATTTGAATACAGAAGACACAAACGATATATTGTAGTGTAATCCCTGGCATGTTTGGCCGGATCACGTCAGGATCAGACCACAGAACTGGTTCAACACATATTGAGGTGACATAATGACATCTTTTCACTGACATGCACACAAAATATATTGCCATATTTCACTGTCGTTACTGTAAAATGTCTTTCACTGTCACCATGTAAAATGTCTATGTTCCATAATTTCATTTTAACAGTTTGCCATTTGTAGTATGCATCCAAAGAGATGAGCGAAATATGTCAGGCAATACACTGCATTATTTTGCTTGTGTCTTCGTTATTCAAATTCACAATGGGAAATCACTGTTTTTGAATGTCTACATATGGAACACTTAAAAGTTTGAATTACTAGAATATCTATGTAAACACCAAAATGAAATACTGATTTATTGGATATCTATGTAAGGCAAACACAGTGAAATACCTTCTTTACTGCAAAATCTATGTAAAGCAAACATGGTTAAATACCTGAACTACAGAAATATTGATGAAAGACACTCTTAAATACCTGATTTACTTAAATATCTATGTAAGACACACATGGTTAAATACCTGATTTACTGGAATATCTATGTAAGGTAACAGAGGTAAAAACTCTTTGGCTTCATACTTGGCTCGGATCCACCTCTCTTTCTCGTCTCTGGGAAACAGAAAATAATAATGTGATTTAATTATCACAACCATACGGTACAATGGTGTATATTCTTCTTTACAGATGTGGTAGATAATCTATTCATTATGTGTATGAATACTGTACAGATATGGTAGACAATCCACTCGTTATGTGTAGGAATAATGTACAGAACAGATACTGTAGACAATCCACTCGTTATGTGTAGGAATAATGTACAGATATGGAAGACAATCCACTCGTTATGTGTAGAAATAATATACAGATGTGGTAGACAATCCACTCGTTATGTGTAGGAATAATGTACAGAACAGATATTGTA
Source organism: Cepaea hortensis (assembly GCA_963921405.1). Lineage (NCBI taxonomy): Eukaryota > Metazoa > Mollusca > Gastropoda > Stylommatophora > Helicidae > Cepaea > Cepaea hortensis. The sequence continues at coordinate 59,678,283 of OY992897.1, read as the reverse complement.
GACAATCCACTCGTTATGTGTAGGAATAATGTACAGATGTAGAAGACAATCCACTAGTTATGTGTAGAAATAATGTATAGAACAGATACTGTAGGCAATCCACTCGTTACGTGTAAGAATAATGTACAGATGTGGTAGACAATCTACTCGTTATGTGTAGGAATAATGTACAGATATGGTAGACAATCCACTCGTTATGTGTAGGACTAAATATGTAATAGATAATCTACTCGTTATGTCTAGGAATAATGTACAGATCTGGTAGATAATCCACTCGTTATGGAATAATATATGGTAGACAATATACTCGTTATATGTAGGAATAATATGTGATAGACTATCTATTCTATTTTATGTTGGAATAATAAAATATATGTGGTAGACAATCTACTCTATTATACATATGAATAATATACGTGGCAGACAATCTACTCGTTATATGTAGGAACTGTATAGCAAGTTGCATATTCTGACAGAATCAGCTCTTCCAATCTGATCTTCTTACGTCACATCAAATCTAATATTATACACTATGTGACACATAAAATTTGGTCATCAATACCTGACAGAACATGACATACACTGTATGTGACACATCAACACCTGACAGAACATGACATATACTGCATTTGACACATCAACACCTGACAGAACATGACATAAATTGTATGTGACACATCAATATCTGACAGAAAATGTGACATATACTGTATGTGACAACACATCAATACCTGACAGAACATGACATACACTGTATGTGACAACAACACAACATCTGACAGAACATGACATACACTGTGTGCAACAACACATCAACACCTGACAGGACACGACCTACCTGTGTGAACTGGACGAAGGTTTCGGTCGGCCCTTGGTGTTTGCCTCCCAGACACTGTTGACCGTCCCATTGCCTACGGACACCATCACCTTGACGATGTCATTCCTGTGTCAGGTCATCACAAACACAATTGACATCATCATCATCCTACTTCTCATTCTCTCACTAGCTCTGTATGTTTATACCTCTACCTGTGACTGCCTCCACATGTCATTGTGACCATCTTCAACTACCACCATCTTCAACTTCAACTTCCACTATCTTCAACATCAACTTCCTTCATCTTCAACTACCACTATTTTCAACTTCAACTACCACCATCTTCAACTACCACCATCTTCATCTTTAATTACCATTATCTTCAACTACCACCATCTTCAACTTCCACCATCTTCATCTTTAACTACCATTATCTTCAACTTCCACCATCTTCAACTACCACTATTTTCAACTTCAACTACCACCATCTTCAACTTCCACCATCTTCATCTTTAACTACCATTATCTTCAACTACCACCATCTTCAACTTCCACCATCTTCATCTTTAACTACCATTATCTTCAACTACCACCATCTTCAACTTCAACTACCACCATCTTCAACTTCAACTACCACCATATTCAACTTCAACTTACACCATATTCAACTTACACCATATACAACTTCAACTTACACCATATTCAACTTCAATTACCACCATCTTTAACTATCACCATCTTCAGCTACAACCATCTTCAACTACCACCATATTCAACTTCAACTTACACCATATTCAACTTACACCATATACAACTTCAACTTACACCATATTCAACTTCAATTACCACCATCTTCAATTACCACCATCTTCAATTACCACCATCTTCAACTACCACCATCTTCAACTACCACCATCTTCAACTACCACCATCTTCAACTACCACCATCTTCAACTACCACCATCTTCAACTACCACCATCTTCAACTACCACCATCTTCAACTACCACCATCTTCAACTACCACATCTTCAACTTCCACCATCTTCATCTTTAACTACCACCATCTGCAACTTCAACTACCACCATCTTCAACTTCAAACACGACTGTCTTCAACTACCACATTCTATGACTGTCTTCATAAGTCACTTTATGTAAGATTGTGAGATGAAAACAAAGACTGATGGAATGTAAGATTGTGGAACAAATATACAAAACCAAACAGAATGAACATTCATCATCATTATGATGAGTCTGGTCAAATGGTATAACCATTCATATTTTCCCACAGATCTTGATCCAGTTGTTTTGAATCAATTCTATTCTCCACACCACCATAGATGATCCAACATCATTTCTCCACACCACCATAGATGATCCAACATCATTTCTCCACACCACCATTGATGATCCAACATCATTTCTCCACACCACCATAGATGATCCAACATCATTTCTCCACACCACCATAGATGATTCAGCATCATTTCTCCACACCACCATAGATGATTCAGCATCATTTCTCCACACCACCATAGATGATTCAGCATCATTTCTCCACACCACCATAGATGATCCAACATCATTTCTCCACACCACCATAGATGATCCAACATCATTTCTCCACACCACCATAGATGATCCAACATCATTTCTCCACACCACCATAGATGATCCAACATCATTTCTCCACACCACCATAGATGATTCAGCATCATTTCTCCACACCACCATAGATGATCCAACATCATTTCTCCACACCACCATAGATGATTCAGCATCATTTCTCCACACCACCATAGATGATTCAGCATCATTTCTCCACACCACCATAGATGATCCAACATCATTTCTCCACACCACCATAGATGATCCTGCATCATTTCTCCACACCACCATAGATGATCCTGCATCATTTCTCCACACCACCATAGATGATTCAGCATCATTTCTCCACACCACCATAGATGATCCAACATCATTTCTCCACACCACCATAGATGATCCTGCATCATTTCTCCACACCACCATAGATGATCCTGCATCATTTCTCCACACCACCATAGATGATTCAGCATCATTTCTCCACACCACCATAGATGATCCAACATCATTTATCCACACCACCATAGATGATCCAATATCATTTCTCCACACCACCATAGATGATTCAGCATCATTTCTCCACACCACCATAGATGATTCAGCATCATTTCTCCACACCACCATAGATGATTCAGTATCATTTCTCCATACCACCATAGATGATCCAACATCATTTCTCCACACCACCATAGATGATCCTGCATCATTTCTCCATACCACCACAGAGAACCAGCATCATTTCTCCATACCACCATAGAAGATCCAACATCATTTCTCCATACCACCATAGATGATTCAGCATCATTTCTCCATACCACCATAGATGATCCAGCATCATTTCTCCATACCACCATAGATGATTCAGCATCATTTCTCCACACCACCATAGATGATCCAGCATCATTTCTCCATACCACCATAGATGATCCAACATCATTTCTTCATACCACCATAGATGATCCAACATCATTTCTCCACACCACCATAGATGATTCAGCATCATTTCTCCACACCACCATAGATGATCCTGCATCATTTCTCCACACCACCATAGATGATTCAGCATCATTTCTCCACACCACCATAGATGATTCAACATCATTTCTCCACACCACCATAGATGCATCATTTCTCCACACCACCATAGATGATTCAGCATCATTTCTCCACACCACCATAGATGATCCAACATCATTTCTCCACACCACCATAGATGATCCAACATCATTTCTCCACACCACCATAGATGATCCTGCATCATTTCTCCACACCACCATAGATGATTCAGCATCATTTCTCCACACCACCATAGATGATTCAACATCATTTCTCCACACCACCATAGATGATTCAGTATCATTTCTCCACACCACCATAGATGATCCAACATCATTTCTCCACACCACCATAGATGATCCAACATCATTTCTCCACACCACCATAGATGATCCAACATCATTTCTCCACACCACCATAGATGATCCAACATCATTTCTCCACACCACCATAGATGATCCAACATCATTTCTTCACACCACCATAGATGATCCAACATCATTTCTCCACACCACCATAGATGATCCAACATCATTTCTCCACACCACCATAGATGATCCTGCATCATTTCTCCACACCACCATAGATGATCCAACATCATTTCTCCATACCACCATAGATGATTCAGCATCATTTCTCCACACCACCATAGATGATTCAGCATCATTTCTCCACACCACCATAGATGATCCAACATCATTTCTCCACACCACCATAGATGATCCAGCATCATTTCTCCATACCACCATAGATGATCCAGCATCATTTCTCCACACCACCATAAAAGATCCAGCATCATTTCTCCATACCACCATAGATGATCCAGCATCATTTCTCCACACCACCATAGAAGATCCAGCATCATTTCTCCACACCACCATAGATGATCCAAGATTATTTTTCCATACCACCATAGAAGATCCAGCATTATTTCTCTACACCACTATATCAGAAGATCTAGCACCATTTCTCCATACCACCATACAAGATTCAGCATCATTTCTCTCAGTCTGCATTTGCCTCTTATTCTGCTGGTCTTTCCAATGTTTGCCAATGCTTCACTTCTCATCACATGACCAAAGAAAACAGTTTGTCTCTTTCTTATTGTTGTATATAATGTTCCAGTTTCATTAGCCTCTACCATGTAATCATTGTTAGTTACTCTGGCAGTCCAAGGTATTCACAACATTTGTCTCAGGAACTATATCTCTGTTGACACTAAAGTTCTTCGTAACATGTTCATTTATGATCATCAGGGAGCCTTCGTGGTGAAGTGGTAAAGGCATCTGACTCGCGCTCTGAAGGTTGTGGGTTTGATTCCAGGCTACGTCTTTCAGTTCACGGGTGTATTTTTCTTGGAGACTCATGGGGGTTGTCGCTGGAGCTACGGAGTTTGTGCTTTGTGCGATGCTTTCTGCAGGCCATATAGGATTAAACCCGGGGCAATGAAGTCGATCCTCTCGACTTTTACGACTTTTGTGTGTGTTCATTTATGATCCAAGTTCCCTGCCATACAGCAGAACATGTTTGATATAACATCTATATATACAATCTCTTTCTGATATTTAATTATAGTGACTTATTGTGTAAGAAATGTTTTTTTTTTCTTCTGAAATGCAACTTTTACTTGGCCCAATCAGCTTTAAATCTCTGTCATGCATCTTCCATATGATGTTATGACTGCTGTAAAATATCTTACATTATTGACTTGGTTAAGAACTGTTCCATCTATTATCATTTCATATGTTGGTGTTATCTTTTTTTTTCTCTGATGTAACCATTGTTTTTGCTTTCTTGATATTCAATGAAAGTACTTATTTGCACTCTATTAAAACAAACAAAGTTTAAGATTTCACAAGGAAAAACACCAGGACAGACAGAATGTAAGATTGTGTGAGAAAAACACAGTGACAGACGGAAGGTAATAATATGAGGACACACAATGTATCACAAGATGTAATGCAAGATGAAACCTGTCAAATAGAGAAGACAAGTTGAAGTTGTTACTCACGGCCACTCATCCAGGTCTAGGGAGCGAACCCTGGATATGTGCGTGCCCAGATTGCGATGTATGCCTGAACACTCAATACAGATCACAGCCCCCAGGTTAATGCTGGCCCAGTCGGGACCTGGCAGACACAGGAACACACACCAGATGATGCTGCTGGCAAGAACGGCACACTAGGACAAGTAACTCTCTCTCTCATTCTCTCTCCATTTCTCTCTGCCTCTCCCCCATTCCCTTCTTCCTCTGTACACCCCTCCCTTTGTCTTTCTATTTCTTTCTGTCTCCCATTTCTCCCTCTATCACTCACTATATCTCTCCCTACTTCTCTATATTCTTTTTCCCTCCCTCCCTCTCTCTCCTCAGTACGGATTACCTTCCCCCTTAATAATAGAGATAATAATAATAATAACAAAACCCTAGTATAACAGCCAGTCCCCTTTTGGTAGGCCAGTATATTCCACATGGTTAATAACAAGTGTCAGACCATTATCTAATATTACTGTGTCGTGTAGTTTTGATGTTCGCATTTTGCCTGTCAAGGTGTTGGATTATAGCAGGACTGACTAGTGACAGAAGATGATGACGTTGCCTGGTTGTGAGTAAACACAAGACTGTGACAGGCAACGTTCTAATGATCCCACTTCTGACACCATTAGAACATTGCCTGTCACAGTCTTGTGTTTACTCACAATCAGGCAACGTCATCCGTACTTCAAATAACTTCAGCTCGTACAGATGTTTTTATACGGAGTTTATTTCAGGCAAGCCTGATAATCAAACAAGGCGTTATCTGCCTGACACATCAATATAATAATCGCCACTCGTCACACAATATATAGATACACATCATCAAACATGATCACTCTCTCGTTAACATCGCATGCATTCACAACACTAGATAATGGCTTCAGAACAACACTACGTCCAGTCGGAAGGCCGTCCTGTCCCTGTCTGAAGCAGCTCAGGTTGTCGCTTGCCTACGTGGTCAAAACTCCCTTGTGGGGTTCGCAACTCTGCGTGCCGTTCTCTTTGCATGCAGCACTGTCGTCTTAGCACTCGTTACCCTCTAAAGTTCTATTCTACTTTACGTCGTCACGGTATTCCCTGTGACCTATTGTACCCGCCCCTGTTCTCGGGTCGGTCCCTCTGTTGTCCTAACTATAACATATTAGTGTCCCCACCCGAGTCTAGTCTTATTACTGTTCTTACGTCCTAGCTCAGGTGCTGTCTCTATTCTATCTATACCTTTATAGAGGTCCTGTCTCTATGTCCTATTAGTCCTTGCCCCTCTTCTGTCACTAGTCGGTCCTGCTATAATCCAAAACCTTGACATTGCCCATGCCTTTATAATGCATATCTTTTATATTATTGCTGTTCTCTGTTAGCCTTGAATGATGTGTGAATGAAATAATGTATGAGAGTGATAGAAGGGCAGAATGTTAAACAGGCCTGCGTGCCCAATTCTTAACCCTTTGAAAATAAAGTTTGTTTGTTCGTTCGTTCGTTCATTCCCTACTTCCTTCCCTACCTATCTCTCTCTTACCCCTACCCAGCCTACGTTCATTTCTATTTAAAATATATGTCTGAGAATATCTATAGTCAAAGTCTGTCTGAGAATATCTATAGTCAAAGTCTGTCTGGGAATATCTATAGTCAAAGTCTGTCTGGGAATATCTATAGTCAAAGTCTGTCTGGGAATATCTATAGTCAAAGTCTGTCTGAGAATATCTATAGTCAAAGTCTGTCTGAGAATATCTATAGTCAAAGTCTGTCTGGGAATATCTATAGTCAAAGTCTGTCTGAGAATATCTATAGTCAAAGTCTGTCTGGGAATATCTATAGTCAAAGTCTGTCTGGGAATATCTATAGTCAAAGTCTGTCTGGGAATATCTATAGTCAAAGTCTGTCTGGGAATATCTATAGTCAAAGTCTGTCTGGGAATATCTATAGTCAAAGTCTGTCTGGGAATATCTATAGTCAAAGTCTGTCTGGGAATATCTATAGTCAAAGTCTGTCTGGGAATATCTATAGTCAAAGTCTGTCTGAGAATATCTATAGTCAAAGTCTGTCTGGGAATATCTATAGTCAAAGTCTGTCTGGGAATATCTATAGTCAAAGTCTGTCTGGGAATATCTATAGTCAAAGTCTGTCTGAGAATATCTATAGTCAAAGTCTGTCTGGGAATATCTATAGTCAAAGTCTGTCTGGGAATATCTATAGTCAAAGTCTGTCTGGGAATATCTATAGTCAAAGTCTGTCTGGGAATATCTATAGTCAAAGTCTGTCTGGGAATATCTATAGTCAAAGTCTGTCTGGGAATATCTATAGTCAAAGTCTGTCTGGGAATATCTCTAAAGTCAAAATGTGTTTTTTTTATATTTTTTTGGCTTGCTCGCTTTGAACTCAAGCATAGTCTATAACACTACTTCTACTATTGCTGGACTGAATTTTACATGTGCATTAGCTTTCCCTATTAACTGTGTCCCTGGCCATCAGGCGAACCCACTCTGACTTAAGAGGTAATTGTCATTTATGTCCCCAAGTGAAGGACAAGAGGTCAACATTTTAGTCCAACTTTTGGGTGTAGGGGTTGAGCCCCTTACCTCGTATCAGCTCACAGGATATTTAAGAACATGTGTTCTTATCTATTCGGCCATGCTGACCTTCAAAATCTGTCTTAGAATATCTCTAAAATCAAAATCTGTCTGACAATATCTCTAACGTCAAAATCTGTCTGAGAATGTCTTTAAAGTCAAAATCTGTCTGAAAATATCTCTAAAGTCTAAATCTGCCTGAGAATATATATAAAGTCAAAATCTGTCTTAGAATATTTCTAAAGTTCAAATCTGTCTTAGAATATCTCTAAAGTCAATATCTATCCAGCAGCATATCTCAGGTCAAGATCTCCAAACACAAAACCTGTCTGAGAACATCTATCAAGTCCAAATCTACATATCTAATCACAATATCTACATCTCTACGGTCAAAATCCACCTGAACTCATCTCTAAGATAAGATCTGTATGTTAAAATATCTACAGCTAAAACTTATCAGCCCCCCCCCCCCCCTTCCTCCCCACCAACCTCACTCGGAAGATTAGCTAAAGGTACTCACTAGGGGCCCCGCAGTCAGCACAAGCACTGTTGCCAGCGGTGTGTCTGATGGCCTGTATCCCGGCGGGGTCACAATTGTTTGGTTTCTGCAAGAATCCAGCAGATAATGACTGCAGCTTTCCAACAACAGACACCAGACAGGACATGTGTTTGACAGGATCACGATACACCAATCTAGTTTTACACTTTCAGTCTTGTAGACTGTGAACAGCATATGTCAATAGACAAGTAGTGTAGATTGAGTAGACAAGTAGTGTAGATTGGGTAGACAGATAGCGTAGATCGGGTAGACAAGCAGTGTAGATTGAGTAGACAGGTAGTGTAGATTGAGTAGACAGGTAGTGTAGATTGGGTAGACAAGCAGTGTAGATTGAGTAGACAGGTAGTGTAGATTGAGTAGACAAGTAGTGTAGATTGTGTAGACAAGTAGTGTAGATTGAGTAGACAGGTAGTGTACACTGAGTAGACAAGTAGTGTAGATTGAGTAGACAAGTAGTGTACACTGAGTAGACAAGTAGTGTAGATTGAGTAGACACGTAGTGTGAGTAGACAAGTAGTGTACATTGAGTAGACAAGTAGTGTACACTGAGTAGACAAGTAGTGTAGATTGAATAGACAAGTAGTGTAGATTGAGTAGACAAGTAGTGTAGATTGAGTAGACAAGTAGTGTAGATTGAGTAGACAAGTAATGTACACTGAGTAGACAAGTACTGTACACTGAGTAGACAAGTAGTTTACACTGAATAGACAAGTAGTGTACACTGAGTAGACAAGTAGTGTAGATTGAGTAGACAAGTAGTGTAGATTGAGTAGACAAGTAGTGTACACTGAGTAGACAAGTAGTGTACACTGAGTAGACAAGTAGTTTACACTGAATAGACAAGTAGTGTAGATTGAGTAGACAAGTAGTGTAGATTGAGTAGACAAGTAGTGTACACTGAGTAGACAAGTAGTGTAGATTGAGTAGACAAGTAGACTGTGAAGAAACAAGTAAACTAGTAAACTAACTGTAAACAGACGGTGTGCAGACAATGTAAAGTAAATTGTGAACAGACAATGAAGATTGTGAAAAAAGAAGTAAGGTAAACTGTGAACAGACACGCAAGCTGAACAAACACGTGAACATTGTGACTGTGTACAGGCAAGAAAACTGTTTGCAGACAATGTAGACTGTGTACAGACGATGTAGACTGTGTACAGACGATGTAGACTGTGTACAGACAATGTAGACTGTGTACAGACGATGTAGACTGTGTACAGACAATGTAGACTGAGTGCAGATAATGTAGACTGTGTGCAGACAATGTAGACTGAGTGCAGACAATGTAGACTGTGTACAGATAATGTAGACTGTGTACAGACAATGTAGACTGAGTGCAGACAATGTAGACTGTGTACAGACAATGTAGACTGAGTGCAGACAATGTAGACTGAGTACAGACAATGTAGACTGAGTGCAGACAATGTAGACTGTGTACAGACAATGTAGACTGTGTACAGACGATGTAGACTGTGTACAGACAATGTAGACTGTGTACAGACAATGTAGACTGTGTACAGACAATGTAGACTGAGTGCAGACAATGTAGACTGTGTACAGACAATGTAGACTGTGTACAGACAATGTAGACTGAGTGCAGACAATGTAGACTGAGTGCAGACAATGTAGACTGTGTACAGACAAGTAGACTGTACAGACGATGTAGACTGTGTACAGACGATGTAGACTGTGTACAGACAATGTAGACTGTGTGCAGACAATGTAGACTGTGTACAGACAATGTAGACTGTGTACAGACAATGTAGACTGAGTGCAGACAATGTAGACTGTGTACAGACAAGTAGACTGTACAGACGATGTAGACTGTGTACAGACAATGTAGACTGTGTACAGACAATGTAGACTGAGTGCAGATAATGTAGACTGTGTACAGACAAGTAGACTGTGTACAGACAAGTAGACTGTACAGACAATGTAGACTGCAAATAGACAGGGAATTCAAGTAGAGTATTCACAGACAAGCAGATTTAACAGATAAGCAGGCTGTGTCTAGACAATGTACACTGTGGAGAGAGTAGTAGTGTAAACAGACATGTATATTGTAAACAGACATGTATATTGTAAACAGACATGTATATTGTAAACAGACATGTATATTGTAAACAGACATGTATATATATTGTAAACAGACATGTATATATTGTAAACAGACATGTGTATATATTGTAAACAGACATGTGTATATATTGTAAACAGACATGTATATATATTGTAAACAGACATGTATATATTGTAAACAGACATGTATATATATTGTAAACAGATATGTATATTGTAAACAGACATGTATAATGTAAACAGACATGTATAATGTAAACAGACATGTATATATTGTAAACAGACATGTATATTGTAAACAGACATGTATATATATTGTAAACAGACATGTATATATTGTAAACAGACATGTGTATATATTGTAAACAGACATGTGTATATATTGTAAACAGACATGTATATATATTGTAAACAGACATGTATATATATTGTAAACAGACATGTATATTGTAAACAGACATGTATAATGTAAACAGACATGTATAATGTAAACAGACATGTATATATTGTAAACAGACATGTATATTGTAAACAGACATGTATATATTGTAAACAGACATGTATATATTGTAAACAGACATGTATATATATTGTAAACAGACATGTATATATTGTAAACAGACATGTATATATATTGTAAACAGATATGTATATTGTAAACAGACATGTATATTGTAAAAAGACAGTCAAGCATTCTTTGCCCACATTTTCAAAGAACATTTCGAGCCAAAATAGGCCTTATCAGCCATCTTATAACTCACGGCTCTATACTTTCACCCCTACTGGATGAAATGAATGGTCATCATCATTCTTGATGGACAAACAACAACAACAACAACAAACATACATGTATATTGTAAACAGACATGTATATTGTAAACAGACATGTATATTGTAAACAGACATGTATAATGTAAACAATCATGTATACTGTAAATAATATCCATACGGCTATGTTGACCTTCATACAGGTATATAATGTGTCAACTTACAGGTATCTAATGTGTGAACTTATAGCTATATAATGTGTGAACTAACAACTATATAATGTGTGAACTTACAGCTATATAATGTGTGAACATACAGCTATACAATGTGTGAACATACAGGTATCTAATGTGTGAACATACAGGTATCTAATGTGTGAATGTACAGCCATACAATGTGTGAACATACAGCAACATAATGTGTGAACTTACTGCTACATAAAGTGTGAACTTACTGCTACATAAAGTGTGAACTTACTGCTACATAAAGTGTGACTTACAGCTATATAATGTGTGAACTTACAGCTATATAATGTGTGAACATACAGTTATCTAATGTATGAATATACAGGCATAGCTTGAAAGCTCGTCGGTAGGCGTCCAGTGGTTTTGCATGTATCACCTTGTACCGGGAGTGCGCGCTTTAGCGATGCTACTCTTGGCTTGCGTGTGCGTGAATAGTCCGTCTGTCCGATAGATATCTGGTTGATCCTGCCAGTAGTCATATGCTTGTCTCAAAGGTGGGGCTGGTCTGGTTCGCAAGATCAGTTCCGCGTCTAGCGTTTGTTGTCTCGGATGGCTGTGTGAGGTGCACCAAAATGGGATCTTCCCAGCCAACATAAGTTAGCGAGGCAGGCGTTTCAAGAATGTAACCGCATCGTGCAGCCAGGGTCGTGGTTTGAGCGGGCAAAAGAGCAAAATTTGTACGGCCGTTCGACAAAGTCTCGATAAGCGCCCACTCTCTCTTGATGAGTAGTGGGCCTGCAGTCAGTAAGCTGGTATAGCTTTTTTTTTTGGTCAGTCCTGCCGGCGTAGCTTGAAAGCTCGTTGGTAGGCGTCCAGTGGTTTTGCATGTATCACCTTGTACCGGGAGGGCGCGCTTTAGAGATGCTACTCTTGGCTTGCGTGTGCGTGAATAGTCCGTCTGTCCGATAGATATCTGGTTGATCCTGCCAGTAGTCATATGCTTGTCTCAAATGGCTGTGTGAGGTACACCAAAATGGGATCTCCCCAGCCAACGTGAGCTAGCGAGGCAGGCGTTTCAAGAATGTAGTCATATGCTTGTCTCAGCTTTAGCGATGCTACTCTCGGCTTGCGTGTGCATGAACGTCTGTCCGGTCAGTCGCCATGTGCACATTTGCGCTGGAGAGGCTCAACCGTAAATCGGGAGATCTGCTCGCAACTTAGACGAGCAGCATCTTTTGTGGGCAGTTTCTCGCCTCATGTTTGTGTGTGGTCTGCTCTGGCGGTCAGTCAGTCTTCGGTGAAGAAATCGTGTTGATCCTAAAAGTAATCATACGCTCATTGCTTGTCGCTACGCATGTCTTAAAACTGAAAATTAAAGGAATTGACGGAAGGGCCCGAGGCTCCCGAGAGCCAATATAAACAGGGATAACTGGCCGTGGCAGCTTAACGTCCACTGCATCTGTGTCCGTCTTCCAGTCGTCTTGCCATGCTCGCCACTGGAGCCAGACGGACACAGACGAGGGAGCGGGGACGAGGGTGTTGCGCGACCACCTCCTCGCTATACAAAACCAAAGCGCAAGTCATTCGTTCCTCATCAATCAAAGATGTAGTGTAATGAATGGTCATCGTCAATGAATGGTCAACGTCATTCATGATGGACGAACATCGAATATACAGGCATACAATGTGTGAACATACAGGTATATAACATGTCAACATGCAGGCATATAATGTGTGAATATAAGGTATTTAATGTGTGAACTTGCAGCTATATAATGAGTGAACATACAGGTACCTAATGTGTGAATATAAGGTACATAATGTGTGAACCTATGGGTATATAATATGTGAACATAAGGAATATAATGTGTGAACATACAGGCATATAATGTGTGAACACACAGGTATATAATGTGTGAGCATACAGGCATATAATGTGTGAATATACAAGTATGTAATGTGTGAGCATACAGGCATATAATGTGTGAATATACAAGTATGTAATGTGTGAGCATACAGGCATATAATGTGTGAATATACAGGCATATAATGTGTGAATATACAAGTATGTAATGTGTGAACATACAGGAATATAATGTGTGAACATACCTGTACTTGCCATGTGGGTACCTGTACTTGTCATGTGGGTACCTGTACTTGTCATGTGGGTACCTGTACTTGTCATGTGGGTACTTATCATGTGGGTACCTGTACTTGTCATGTGGGTACCTGTACTTGTCATGTGGGTACTTCATGTGGGTACCTGTGTTTGTCAGGTGGATACCTGTCATGTGGGTACCAGTCATGTGGGCACCTGTACCTGTCATGTGGGCACCTGTACCTGTCATGTGGGCACCTGTACTTGTCATGTGGGCACCTGTACTTGTCATGTGGGTACCAGTACCAGTCATGTGGGTACTTACCCTATTCTTGCCAACATCATTTGCTTGTAGGCTAGTGAGAATCTGTTGTTCTATAGCATCCACCCAACCATCTCGATCCTGCAAATTACAAGATTCTATATTACCATATCAACAACATATACACACATAGAAGATACATGGCATGAACACATTTCTATAGACATTCAAGCTAACAGAAAAATACTGAAACTATACAAACAATCTATCTGTCTGGCTTCCATCACAGTATGAGAAAGTTACCCACTTCCGTTGTGAATCTCATTTAACCACTCCCAATGTGAATCTCACTTTCCCACTCCCCTCTGTGAATCTAAAACTTACCTCCTCCCCTATGTAAATCTCACGCTTATGTCCCCCCGCCCCCTATGTCAATTCAACACTTATCTCCTGTCTATCCCCCCCCCCCCCCCCCCCCCGAATCTCAAACTTACCTCTACACTCTGTGAATCTCACACTTACCTACCCACTCTGCTCTGTGAATCTCAAATTCACTTCCCCACTACTGTCTATGAATCTCAAACTTACCTCCCCACTCTGTAAATCTTAAACTTACCCAATTCCCCTCTGAGAATCTCAAACTTACCTCCCCACTCTGTGAATGTCAAACTTACTCTTCCCTCCGTGAATCTCAAACTGACCTCCCCACTCTGTAATCTCAAACTTATCCACTCCCCTCTGTGAATCTCAAACTTACCTAACCACTACACTCTGTAAATCTCAAATTTACCTAACCACTACCCTCTGTAAATCTCAAACTGACTTCCTCACTCTGTGAATCTCAAACTTATCCATTCCCCTACGTGAATCTCAAACTTACTCACTCCCCTATGTGAATAACACACTCTCCTCCCCACTCTGCTCTGTGAATCTTAATTCTCAAACACTCCCTCTGTGAATCTCAAACTTACCCACTCCCTCTATGAATCTCAAACTTACCTCCCCACTCTGTGCCTCAAAGTGCCACTGTTTGTTTTCCAGTGACACAATCACAAACTCATACCCGTCTGAATCTGGAGAAATAAAACAGTTCTACAATTTAATTTCTTTAGTGACATCATCACCACAATCAGATCATTACCTCTCAATCACCTACATTATTGCTTCAATCACTAACTTAACCACACATCATTACCTTACTCACTGTCTCAATCTCAGATAATTAACTCAATGACACAATTCCTTTCATCATTCTCCCTATCACATAACATGATTGCAAATCATGTTTAATTACCCCAATCATTCTCCAATCACACTTAATTACCCCAATAATTCTTCTAATCATGCATCACTAACTATTCTCCAAATCACACTTAAATACCTCAACCATTCTTCCAATCACACATCATTAACTAGTCTCCAATCACACTTAATTACCCCAATCATTCTTCCAATCACACATCACTAACTAGTCTCCAATCACACTTAATTACCCCAATCATTCTTCCAATCACACATCATTAACTAGTCTCCAATCACACTTAATTACCTCAATCATTCTTCCAATCACTACTCAATTTGGAGAATGCCATTGACGAATGCATAAGAGCGTTCATCCTCAAACATCCGGTGTACTGATGCCGAGGTATCAGGTTCAACCCCCACATCGGTCAGTTGGACCAAATTGTTGACTTCTCATCTTTGACTTGGGGACGTAAATTACAATTTATTTTTTTGTCATATCCCTTACAGGAAGTTGCAGTCAACATCAGCATTTTTCAGCTGCTGTTGATGTACTAGGCAAGATTACACTCAGTAGTTTGCCATTGCTTTCTGAGCGGCCGACTCTCATATCCCATAAGTTACCAACGCGGCGAGAACCGCTACCGATTCCCACGCTGTTTACGTTACTCACGAGAATATATGGGATTACAGAGAAAGACGTTAACCACTAGGCCAGGGAGACCGGCAAATTACAAGTACCTCAGAAGTATTGGTGAGTTCACCTGATGGCGAGGGACACTGGTAACAGGGAAAGCAAATCCACACACGGAAATCAACCAAGTGTACTAGAAGTAGTGGCACAAGGTTTGGACTACGCTTGAGTCCAAAGTGAGCGCTTGAACAAACACAAAGACTCATTTGTACTTGATCATCACCATGCCGCAAGCTGGTTGTACAACACTGCTCCCGTCACAGCCTGCTAGAAAGATTCTCCAGCCTTCACCAGTTCCCATGCCTTATACATGTACCTGCCCAGTGTGTCTTAAATATCCTGTATGTCCACCATCGTGTCGGCCAGACCCTGCCTATTCTTTCGTGCCTTTCATTGCTGTTCTTACTAATCAATGCGATATCTGATGTGGCCAAAGTATTTCATCATCATCATCATCATCATCAACTTCCACTTTTGCCATGAAGTGTCGTGGGGAGGAATAATTTGCGCTCCAGTGCTTGATGTACGGCACAGGATAGTGTCATTCTGTGTGATTGTACAATGTCTTTGATGTCATCAATCCATTTTCTTCTTGGGCATCCTCTTGGTCTCGTCGCAGATGATCTTTGATGTAGGGCCAGTGATGGTAGTTGACGGTGGTGCATTTGATCTTCTGTCTTTCAATAAATGTGGCACAAGGTGTTGATCCCACTGTCTGTCTGTGTCACTTGTCGTCTCTGGGGGGACAGTAGAATCAACAAGCATACTTCAAACTTCCCTTTTTTTCAGTTTTGGGTCTATTGCCGGACCTTTGTCTACACACCCCCTTTCCAGTCTTTTATTCACTATCTCTCTCTCTATTACCACAAGATCATACCCCTCTTCCTCCAGAACATACCCACACAACACTGTCCGCCAATAAATACTAAAATTATTTAATGAATAAAATGTGTCATGGGTGTGCATAGTGTAGGTGTAAAGACATCTGTGGTGTATTCTATCGTGTAAGTGAGACAAGATTGACAGTCTAGGATCCACATCACAGTTCTCATCACGCAACGGCCATGTTATATCACAACAGCACAAAACTGGAATGCGCTCACCCAGTGAAGTATCTCACTGAATGATGTTGATTTCTTCACAATATCTCCTGAAAAAACTTTTGAAAACAGTATGTTCACCCCTAAGTGATTTTTGAAGGTCGTGTCTTTCAGTTTTATACATCCAATAAAATGAAAGTTATTATAGTCCAGGTAATGTCTACACATCTGATACACTTGAATGTACTATCGTCTATGTATGAATGAACAACCAAAACACTGTCTAGAGATATATCACCGACACACTGCTTTCATTTAGTTCATGACATGTTCTGTTACGCTGGGAAAATGTTCTGGCGTTACAGCCTTTCCATTTATATGATAGTTCATGTGAACAATTATGGCATTCAGTTCTTTGTTTGTTTGAAAGATATTATGTTGTCAGTCTCTTTTATCATGACTGCATTCTAAGTTTCCTTTAGTTCAAGAACTGTCTGACCTTAGTTATGATAAAAGACTCAAATCTTGATGTTAGGTATCACTGCACCAGAATATGGTAATTTCCTTCTTCTCAGGAGTGTAGCTATTGCTATCGCCTTGTAGCGGGTTAGGGGTACACCCTATCAAAGGAGAAGTAAGGTGCCTCCTTCCCTCCGCTAGCCTACGCGACACCCTTGGGCAAGGTGGAGTACCCGTCTAGCCCCCCCCCCCCCCCCAACAGGGTAATGTGAAGCCATGGGAGCAGGTGGTGGATTGGACTTGGCAGCAGCTGACAGATAGTTGTTGGTTATGGTTTCAAGTCGGTGACGATGGGCAGAGGATCTCTCAGTAGAGACAATGGCTACGGTCATCCGATCAGTATGGTCACTGCCAGGAAGGAAGAATGGTAGACTTCCCTCCTTATTGATTCCCGGGCAGAGGAGGCTCGTCAGCCTTGGTTGGTATCTCTTCTAAGAGAAAGAACTCTAAATCTCAAACCTCCGCTGCCTTGCGGGTATACCCGTATGGGAAAGGCTTCGGGAGTAAACCCTGAGAACAAATCCGGAGATGGAGTCCCTAAGGCAGTTCCATGTTGTAAACAACATAGTTCTGGCAACTCCTGCAACGGCACCGATGCCAAGTTGCATTGCTACTGCCTTTCCCTTGGTCAACATCGGCGACGTGGAGAGGGGGAACCTGCTACTGGGCAACAGCTGGTTCTCCAATTTCCATTGCCCAGGCTTGTGCCCTGAAGAGGTCACTTCAGCATCGTGCAAAGCGGTGACAACACGGGAAGCAGCATTTACCGGTTATAAGTCTTAATGCTCGATTGGCGTAGAGCAAGGCGCCAGGGGCTACTTCCGACGGTGGGAGAGATCATTGTATCTCACTAGATAGCTACCGCCCGCCTAAGCTGGGCAGCCCCCAGTCAATAAGGTGTTGTCTCGCCACGGTTCATCTGCTCCTGGGGGTGTGTGGAGCTTAGGGGAAAATCCTGACACATGGACCGCAATCTATACACCTAGCAACAAGAAAAAAACAAAACAACCGGCCCTAAGGCTGGGAACATGGAACGTAAGAACCATGACCCCTGGCATCTCAGACGATCTAAATGAGATTGTGGATGCCCGCAAAACTGCAGTGTTAAACAACGAACTACTAAGACTGGGGATAGACATTGTCGCCCTGCAAGAGACCAGACTCCAAGAATCTGGAAGCATCAAGGAAAGGGACTTCACTTTCTACTGGCATGGCAAGCTGTGCGGAGAGACCAGGGAGCATGGAGTTGGCTTCGCTTGCTTAATTCCATAATACCACCAAGTGATGGCACTGAAAGAATACTGAAGCTCCAACTCCAGACAGAGGCAGGCCCAGTTAGTATTATAAGCGTTTACGCCCAAACACTAACTGCAGCATCAGAATCTAAAGACAAGTTCTATGACGACCTTAGCAAAGAAGTCAGTGAAACACCAGAGAAACAACATCTTTTTATCCTGGGGGATTTCAATGCCACGGTTGGCGCTGACCACAAAACTTGGCCTATATGTCTAGGAGAGTTTGGCGTTGGGAAGATCAATGACAATGGACAACGTCTCTTGGAATTCTGCAGCCACCATAATCTGTGCGTGACCAACACCTTCTTTGACACGAAACCTCAACACAATGTGTCATGGAGGCACCCCAGATCAAAGAACTGGCACCAACTCGACCTGGTGCTCACTAAACGCAGCAATCTCCGCAATGTACGGCTGACTCGCAGCTATCATAGTGCTGACTGCGACACCGACCATTCACTCGTCTCCAGCAAGGTGAAGATAAAGCCTAAGAAAATCTACAGAAGCCGAACAGAAGGAAGACCACGCATTGACACCAGCGGCACCCAAAATAAAGAGAAGGTCAACAAATTCATGCAGGCTCTAGCGCAGTGTTTCCCAACGTGGGGCCCACGCCCCACAGGGGGGCAATTTGACTGTTAAGGGGGGCAATTCGAAAATGGAATAAATCGGCTGAATATAATAAAACGGGGAGACTTGAGACTGAAGTTAACTAAATTGGAACCTGACATAAGATCTCTTTGCAGCAAGCATCAAGCGCAAGGATCTCACTAAATTTAAATAATAAATAATTACTAATAATTAAAATAATATAGAAAAATCTTTCATTAAAATTATTTTGTACTTGAATTTCAGTTCTCCATTATATGTTTTGAAAATTTACTTACTGTGTTTGCTCAATAATTACCTAGAGATTTCTTCCTAAAACCTATCATTCAAGTTTCTTTAGTGAACATTTCAATTTTTTAATATTAAAAATAATGTATATGTTGAGGGGGGCATGGGGCGGGGGAGGGGGGCAATATGAATTTTAGAAAGGCTTAAGTGGGGCATGGTACAAAAAAGGTTGGGAAACACTGCTCTAGCGTATACTCTGCCTGGCCCCACAAACGGAAATTCCACCGAGAGATGGAGTCATTTTCGCGACACCATCTACAATACAGCACTATCAACATTTGGCAAGAAGCAAACTAAGTCAACCGACTGGTTTGAAGCACACTCTGAAGAGATGCTCCCAGTCCTGGAGATAAAGAGACATGCATTCTCAATTTATAAAACATCACCTTCAGAGAAAACACTGCAGGCATTGTGAAAGGCCAGAAATAGAGTACAACAGATGGCAAGAAGATGTGCGAACAGGTACTGGCTACAGCTCTCTGCTCAAATTCAAACTTGTGCAGACACTGTAAATATAAGAGGAATGTACGAGGGCATCAAGCAAGCTGTCGGTCCATCAAAAAATAAGATGGCCCCTTTACGATCAACTGAGGGGGTAATCATAAAAGATCGAGCGAAACAAATGGATCGCTGGGTAGAACACTACTCAGAGCTATACTGTGGATAACACTGTCAGTGAAGAAGCTCTGGAAGCCATCAATCAACAGTCTGCCATGCATGCCCTGGATAATGAACCTTGCCTCACAGAAATCAGCGAAGCACTAGACTCTCTCAAATCCGGCAAGGCACCTGGAAAAGATAGTATTCCACCTGAAATTTTAAAATGTAGCAAAGAAACAATCATCCCAGAACTGTATGCAATATTTCAGCTCTGCTGGAGAGAAAAATCAATACCACAAGATATGACAGACGCAAACATCGTTACCCTTTATAAAAACAAAGGCGACAGAAGCGACTGCAACAACTATCGCGGCATTTCCCTACTCAGGATTACAGGCAAGATTTTTGCCAGAGTAATCCTTAAAAGATTACACATTCTTGCTGAAAGAATCTACCCCGAATCGCAGTGCGGATTTAGACCCAACAGGTCCACCATCGATATGATTTTCTCACTCCGGCAGCTCCAAGAGAAGTGCAGAGAACAGAGGAAGCCATTATATATTGCCTTCATCGACCTCACAAAGGCATTTGACCTCGTGAGCAGAAGCGGCCTTTTTAAGGTCCTTGAAAAGGTTGGATGTCCACCCACCCTTCTTAGTCTCGTGAAATCTTTCCACGAAAACATGCAGGGGACCATTTTATTTGACGGCTCAACATCCCAGTCATTCAGCATCAGCAGCGAAGTAAAGCAGGGCTGCGTGCTTGCTCCTACACTCTTTGGTATCTTCTTTGCTGTTCTCTTAAGGCAGGCATTTGGGACTGCCACTGAAGGCATATACCTCCACACAAGATCTGATGGCAAACTTTTTAACACATCAAGACTCAAGGCAAAGACCAAAATAAAATCAAGATGCGTAAGAGAACTACGTTTTGCAGATGATGCAGCACTGACTACTCATACAGCAGAAGATCTCCAACGGCTCATAGATCGTTTTGCAGCCGCCTGCAGAGACTTTGGGCTCACCATTAGCCTAAATAAAACACAGGTGATGGAACAAGACGCTGGTGCGCCCCCGTCAATCAAAATTTCTAATTACGAATTGAAGGTCGTCCACGATTTTGTGTATCTGGGGTCGACAATATCAGATAATCTTTCATTAGAGACAGAAATCAACAGACGCATTGGAAAGGCAGCCACAAAATTGTCCAGGCTAGCTCAAAGCGCAGTCACTTACTGCGGGACTTGCCTCGTTTTACAGATGCAGAAACTGTGACAGGGATTGTCACTCTCGCATTGGACTATACAGTCACCAGCAGTGCTGCCAGGTACCTCCCAAGCGGCACAACTCTATAGTCCTTCAGGACTGAAAGAGGCCTACTACTAGCTATTGCACTTTCAATTTGAACCTTATAATCACTATCCTCAGCCTGAATTGGGAATACATATGTACATCCAGTACAAATGCCCGTTGTTTTCAACCAACATGGAACATTGTAAATCCCTTTTCGTACTAGTCAAAGAATAGATCAACACTTCCTCTCGTTGTAGACCTCGTAGCACACTCAATTAAAATTGTATATTCAGACCATTTATACTTTGGCTATGTAGGACTATACTGGTATACTCCACCAAGTAGCCCCCTGTTCTCTTCTCCTGTCTTTTGATCTTCATACAACAACATGCCGACAATCTCCTTTGATAAACGATCTTTTCGGGACATCAATGATTATCCTTTGATATCGACTCTTTTCTCTGGATCACGGACATACATTCCTGTACTTCAAAAGACCTCCGATCGTGTTTTCTCGGGACTCCGTCTTCCCCTTCAAAGAGTTGTGATATTGCTTGATCGTGACTCCGTCTTCGGTGTTCAAAGCGTTGTGATCGTGGTTTATCGGCCCCCGTCTCACAACAAACAAGTGGTAGCTGTTTTGATCGCCGATCTCTGTTCTTTGATCTTAGGGTCAACAACCTTCAATCACCTCGCGACGGAGGCGATCTCTGTTTTGTTTTTATCGTAGGGTCGACAACCTTCCAGTATTCTGTGACAGTCTGATAGCAACATTTCATACTCGGTCTCGGATTGTAAAGTTCGCAGTTCTCGTCGGGCATCTCATCTCACAAGTGTTGATTTTGCGAAAGTGTGATTTGGATAATGTGCAAGTTTGAGATTGGTAGCATAGGGTTGGTGTGAATATGCTGTTTATTATCTGTCGTTTTGCAGACATGGGTATATTTGGATGTTTCAATGAGGGTGCTAGTTGATATGTAAGTGCACTAGCTTTTTGACATCTGATTTTGATTTCTCTGTCCAATCTGCCATCTTCTGTGATCATACTTCCAAGATACTTGAATTCTTTAACTTGTTTCAGAGATGTGCTATTTATCTCTATTTTGTGAAACTGTCTATGAGCCAGTCTTCTTCGATGTTCAGATCTTGTACAACGTCTGTGTTTCGGTTCTTGATCCATGGTACTCGGAGAATGCTTCTGTAACACAGCAGTTCCTTGTTTCTCCTTCAGTGTCTGCATGATGAATTAGATTTTGTGGATGGGTTTACAGTCATATTTGAGTGCAACTAAAGACAGGAAGGCTGGTGGGACATGTCATCTCATGGCATCAATTGATAGAGTTTATGTATGTATTTGTGTGGCTCATGTCTCGGGACATCAGCTGATTGAGTTTATGTATGTATTTGTTTATCTGTATCTCCCAAAATCAGCTGATTGAGTGTATATATCTATCTGTCTGGCTTAGATCTCCAGACATCAGACGGCAACAGTCTTGCGGCAGCAACAACAAAAGCAACAACAGCAACCCCTGCTACCTCATCTAGACATGTTTGACACCAGGAAATATTTAGCCACATAATTCTCAAGACAAAAGAAGTGATAACCTCATCAGACAGCATAACTCACCATCACCGTCACCAGGATTGGAGTTTTTGACTCCCCCACTTTTGGCCCGCCGATGCCTCTTTTTGACGTTTGGTGTATCTCGGTTGGAACTGTTAATACCAAGTTTCGGCAACAGAGGGGATCGCTCGGGGCGTGCTGGGGGTTGGTCTGGAATCACTGAGAAAAACATGACACTATTTAAATAACATCACTAGCTGCGGTTGTGTGTTGTGTTGTGTCAATCTGTAAGTAGTGTTGTGTCAATTTGTAAGTAGTTAAGTAAAAGAAACTTTTGGTGTTTGTCCATCAAGAATGATGATGACCATTTATTTCATCCAGTCGGGTTGAAAGTTTGGAGCCGTGAGTTTTTAGATGGCTGGTAAGACAGACCTACTTCGGCTCGAAATGTTCTTTGACAATGTGGGCAAAGATTGCTTGACGTTCTAGGTGGAGGATATCCTACAGTGTTTTTTTTTTTCCAGCCTTTTTATCACAGCTCTTGAAGTTCTGTTTGCTCCACAAGTGTCTACACCCTTGCGTAATGATGTACGCCATGAATTTCAGTCTTTGGCAGCAGTCTCCCAAGTGTCGTGATGAATTCTAAAAGCTTTTAGTGAGATCTTCAGAGTATCTTTAAAGTGTTTCCTCTGGTCGCCTTGGGAGCATTTACCACATCGCAGCTCACCGTAAAACATTTGTTCAAGGAGCCTGTGAACTGGCATGCGAGTCAAATGACCAGCCCAGCAAATGTGATTCTTCATTAGTAGAATGTGGATACTGGGCATCGACGCTCTTTCTAAGACTACAGTGTCTGGGATCTTGTCTTGCCATTTGATCTTCAATAGCCACATTCCTACCATGATTCCCAGTCTGCAGTGAATCATGAATCAGGATTAAATAACGTGAAGTGCAAGATGTAACAGTACCATCAACAAGCAGTGTAGGTCTACTAGCACTCCAAGACAACAAGAACTCTCTCTAGGGGCAGTTACCCACCAACACTAAACGTAGGGTAACAAGAGTTCTCTCTCTACATGCAGTTGCCCTTCAACACTCCATGTAGGACAACATTAACATATGTGATCTCTCACATGACTTAAACAGAAGTTGACAAACAGACAACATTACCATATGTAATCTCTCACATCACTTATATAGAAGTTGACATAAATGTTGACCAATAGAGCATTACCATATGTGATCTCTCACATCACTTATATAGAAGTTGACAAACAGATAACATTATTATATGTGATCTCTCACATCACTTATATAGAAGTTGACAAACAGATAACATTATTATATGTGATCTCTCACATCACTTATATAGAAGTTGACAAACAGATAACATTATTATATGTGATCT
The DNA here is from genome assembly GCA_963921405.1 of Cepaea hortensis. Lineage (NCBI taxonomy): Eukaryota > Metazoa > Mollusca > Gastropoda > Stylommatophora > Helicidae > Cepaea > Cepaea hortensis. The sequence goes on along the minus strand of OY992897.1, from coordinate 59,653,702 downwards.
CTCACATCACTTATATAGAAGTTGACAAACAGATAACATTATTATATGTGATCTCTCACATCACTTATATAGAAGTTGACTAACAGACAATTCCATATGTGATCTCTCACATCACTTAAACAGAAGTTGACCAACAGACATTACCTGAGGTTACTGAAGAGTTCTGTATCACAAGAGAGTTGTCTATCTGTCCATCAGCGGTTCCATCGTATGCTGCAGAAACAAATAATATACAGAACATTAGCTGTCACACTGTAAGCTACACCAAACATACAAAATATTAGCTGTCAAACTATATTCTACGCCAGTGGTTCTCAACCGGTAGGGAATTCCCCCAAGGGGGAATGTTAGGGTGGGTGGGGTGTAAAGATTATTTTTCAAATCGCGTTAAAACAAGGACCAATTACTACTTGATATTGTTTTTCCCTCCATACTTTATAGTTCTGTACTTCATGCCCTTCTTAAATTTGTTTTATAATGTAAGTAGACTTTATGAAGACATAACTATACTGCTCTGTACACTTCTTGAAGAGGAGCCGCAGCAGCGAAGTGACTAGACCAGTGGTTCTCAACTGGTGGGGAATTTCTCCCCCTCCCCCAGAGGGGAATTTTAAGGTTTCCAGGGGGGGGGGGGGGGGGGGGGGGGGGGGGGGGGAATTAAGATTATTTCAAGATCGCATTAATACAAGAACCAGTTACTTGATATTGTTTTTCCCTCCATACTTTACAGTTCTGTACTTCAGGCCCATCTGAAATTCACATTTTATGTAGACGTCTAGACTTTTTCTTGTGTTATTAAATTTAGCTTCAGTGTTTACGTATACTATGTAGGGGTGAATTTATAGGAAGGAAATACGAAAGGGGGGAATTACGTTCTGGACATATAGAGAAGGGGTGCATGGGCCAAAAAAAAAGGTTGAGAACCACTGTTCTACACCAAACAACATTAGCTGTCACACTATATTCTACACCAAACAACATTAGCTGTCACACTATATTCTACACCAAACAACATTAGCTGTCACACTATATGTGTGACTATTCTACACCGAACAACATTAGCTGTCACACTATATTCTACACCAAACAACATTAGCTGTCACACTATATTCTACACAAAACAACATTAGCTGTCACACTATATTCTACACCAAACAGCCGTCACACTATATTTTATACCAAGCAACATTAGCCATCATGCTATATTCTAAACCAAACATTAGCCGTCACACTATATTCTACACCAAACATTAGCCGCCACACTATATTCTACATCAAACATTAGCCGTCACACTGTATTCTACACCAAACAACATTAGCTGTCACACTATATTCTACACCAAACAACATTAACCGTCACATTGTGTGCTACCCCAAACAACATACACAACATTAACCGTCACACTATATTCTACACCAAACAACATTAACCGTCACATTGTGTGCTACCCCAAACAACATATACAACATTAACCGTCACACTATATTCTACACCAAACAACATTAACCGTCACATTGTGTGCTACCCCAAACAACATACACATCATTAACCGTCACACTATATTCTACACCAAACAACATTAACCGTCACATTGTGTGCTACCCCAAACAACATATACAACATTAACCGTCACACTATATTCTACATCAAACATTAGCCGTCACACTGTATTCTACACCAAACAACATTAGCTATCACACTATATTCTACACCAAACAACATTAACCGTCACATTGTGTGCTACCCCAAACAACATACGCAACATTAACCGTCACACTATATTCTACACCAAACAACATTAACCGTCACATTGTGTGCTACCCCAAACAACATATACAACATTAACCGTCACATTGTGTGCTACCCCAAACAACATATACAACATTAACCATCACACTATATTCTACATCAAACATTAGCCGTCACACTGTATTCTACACCAAACAACATTAGCTGTCACACTATATTCTACACCAAACAACATTAACCGTCACATTGTGTGCTACCCCAAACAACATACACAACATTAACCGTCACACTATATTCTACACCAAACAACATTAACCGTCACATTGTGTGCTACCCCAAACAACATACACATCGTTAACCGTCACACTATATTCTACACCAAACAACATTAACCGTCACATTGTGTGCTACCACAAACAACATATACAACATTAACCATCACACTATATTCTACACCAAACAACATTAACCGTCACATTGTGTGCTACCCCAAACAACATATACAACATTAACCATCACACTATATTCTACACCAAACAACATTAACCGTCACATTGTGTGCTACCCCAAACAACATATACAACATTAACCATCACACTATATTCTACACCAAACAACATTAACCGTCACATTGTGTGCTACCCCAAACAATATACACAACATTAGCTGTCACATTATATTCTACATCAAACAACATTAGCTGTCACATTGTGTGCTACCCCAAACAACATACACAACATTAACCGTCACACTATATTCTACACCAAACAACATTAACCGTCACATTGTGTGCTACCCCAAACAACATATACAACATTAACCATCACACTATATTCTACACCAAACAACATTAACCGTCACATTGTGTGCTACCCCAAACAATATACACAACATTAACCGTCACATTATATTCTACATCAAACAACATTAACCGTCACATTGTGTGCTACCCCAAACAATATACACAACATTAACCGTCACATTATATTCTACATCAAACAACATTAACCGTCACATTGTGTGCTACCCCAAACAATATACACAACATTAACCGTCACATTATATTCTACACCAAACAACAAACACAACTTTAGCTGTCCCACTGTGTGCTACATACACAACATTAGCCATCACATTTGCAACATTTAAATTCCAAAACCTGGATTTTCTTCTTAAATGACTGTGAAATGGCCCATGACTCACATCCGTATCAGTTCACAGGAAAGCTGCATGTCATCATTGTTACTTGAGTTTGTTTGCAGATGTTGTGCCTGGGGCTTTTAATGCTGCTTCTCTTCTACATTTTCATCCCAGACACTCAGCTGGAGTCTGGTGATGATGAAATACCTAAAACCCGTGGAGGGATCATGGCCAAACTAGGTCTAACCCCAGTTTGTCAATCGTGACTTGATTACATTCTAGCATGCTTATGATGTGAAGTTCCAGAACTGGTCCTGCACACTCTGCTGCGGCTGCATCCTTCAGTTCACGAGTGAAATTTTTCGGAGACTCCCATGGGTCGTCGCTAAAGCTACGGAGTTTGTGCTCTGTGCGACACTTTCCGCACTGCGGAAAGAGACTGAGCCATGTGAGATAAAATTCCGGTGCAATGAAGTCGATCCTGTCGACTTCTTAAGCGACTTTTATTTTAGCGGCTCTGCTGCTTTCTGGGCTTGGAGAAGGGAAGGAGACCACTGCAAGACAGTCTCCAAGGAGATAGAACTTTTGTACTGGGTAATGAGAAAAGTCTCTGCACCAACTTCACTTCGGTAGAAGCAATCCCTTGTATGGGCTTAGATGGCCTGAATGTCAGTCCATCAGACTTAAGATTGTATTGTGTGAACATACAGGTATATTATGTGCGAACATATAGGTATATCATGTGTGAACATACAGGAATATCATGCGTGAACATACAGGTATATCATGTGTGAACATACAGACATATCATGTGTGAACATAGACATATCATGTGTGAACATACAGGTATATCATGTGTGAACATACAGGTATATCATGTGTGAACATACAGGTATATCATGTGTGAACATGCAGGTATATCATGTGTGAACATGCAGACATATCATGTGTGAACATGCAGGTATATCATGTGTGAACATGCAGGTATATCATGTGTGAACATACAGGTATATCATGTGTGAACATACAGGTATATCATGTGTGAACATACAGGCATATCATGTGTGAACATACAGGTATATCATGTGTGAACATACAGGTATATCATGTGTGAACATACAGACATATGTGTGAACATACAGGAATATATTGTGTGAACATACAGACATATCTGGTGTGAACATACAAGCATATATTGTGTGAACATACAGGTATATCATGTGTGAAAATACAGACATATGTGAACATACAGACATATCTTGTGTCAACATACATGCATATCTTGTGTGAACATACAAGCATATATTGTTTGAACATACAGACATTTCATGTGTGAACATACAGACATATATTGTGTGAACATACAGACATATCATGTGTGAACATACAGACATATATTGTGTGAACATACAGACATATATTGTGTGAACTGTCACTGTCATTTACTACCTATAGTACCTTGTGGTGTAGGGCAGTGGGGTCTTGAGCCTGTGGAATTAAGACCACATGGCTAGTGCAGTCACTGCAAACTATGCAGGTTAGAGTTTTCTTTTTGCCCTGGACAGAAAAACTCCACACCTTACTGAGGATTTTAACCCAGGTCTCCCGAATGAGAGCCCGGCATTCTAGCCAATCGTCCAGCTGCTCCACTAGGCATATATTGTGTGAACATACAGGTATATCATGTGTGAACATACAGCCATATATTGTGTGAACATACAGGTATATCATGTGTGAACATACAGCCATATATTGTGTGAACATATAGGTATATCATGTGTGAACATACAAGTATATCATGTGTGAACATACAGGTATATCATGTGTGAACATACAGCCATATATTGTGTGAACATAGACATATCATGTGTGAACATACAGGCATATCATGTGTGAACATAGACATATCATGTGTGAACATACAGGTATATCATGTGTGAACATACAGCCATATATTGTGTGAACATACAGGTATATCATGTGTGAACATACAGCCATATATTGTGTGAACATACAGGTATATCATGTGTGAACATACAAGTATATCATGTGTGAACATACAGCCATATATTGTGTGAACATAGACATATCATGTGTGAACATACAGGCATATCATGTGTGAACATAGACATATCATGTGTGAACATACAGGTATATCATGTGTGAACATACAGGTATATTGTGTGTGAACATATAGGAATATCATGTGTGAACACACGGACATATAAAGTGGGAAACTACAATGCATAACAATACCTATAGAATTATTCATGTCCCCATTTTGAGTACTTCCTACACACACAGCCCTTGACCCACGAGGTCGCATGCCAGGTATTTTTACAGTAGTTTTTACGAGTGGTATTTCCTTGGCATGTGTGTCCTCCATGTAATCCTGCAATATGGGAGACAGACCATTATGTGAAACTGTATTACATTATGTGAGACTATACTACAATATGTGAGACTGTACTACAATATGTGAGGCTGTACTACAATATGTGAGACTATACTACAATATGTGAGACTGTACTACAATATGTGAGACTGTACTACAATATGTGAGATTGTACTACAATATGTGAGACTTCACTACAATATGTGAGACTGTACTACAATATGTGAGACTAATACAATATGTGAGACTATACTACAATATGTGAGACTACTGCAATATGTGAGACTAATACAATATGTGAGACTACTGCAATATGTAAGACTGTACTACAATATGCGAGACTGCACTACAATATGTGAGACTGCTGCAAAATATGAGACTGTACTACAATATGTGAGGCTGTACTATAATATGTGAGGCTGTACTACAATATGTGAGACTTCTACAATATGTGAGACTATGTGAGACTACTACAATATGTGAGACTACTACAATGTGTGAGACTGTACTACAATATATGAGACAGTACTACAATATGTGAGACTGTACTACAATATATGAGACTACTACAATATGCGAGACTACTACTTAGTTAGTTAGTCGAGGTTCCAACTTCACGGCAATGGGTCGTCCCCATTATGCTCCATTCCAGTGCCAGCGAATATCACACAAAATGCTCCCCACTGTCCAATGTGAAAAGTGGAATAGACAGGAGTCTCAGCAATCCAACAAGCCCGCACAGGTACACTGTGCATATTGCCGTTGTCAGAATGCCAACACAAAATTCATCCACGAATACCACAGTTCATCGTCGATGTGAGACTACTACAATATGTGAGACTGTACTACAATATGTGAGACTACTACAATATGTGAGACTGTACTACAATATGTGAGACTACTACAATATGCGAGACTTTTAAGGATGTCAAGAGTGTTAAGCACATGATATCACAGTGCAGACAAAAACAGTGACACCATAAGGACAGTTTAAAGATGACCGCCCCACACAGGCGTCCACTGTTCAGACAGCAATGGCAAACTACTGAACCTAACGTTGCCCAGTAAATGACAAGCAGCCTTGGAGACTTGGATGACGAACTAACGGGAGAGATGCAGAGGAAGTACTTACGTGAATGTTCGAATGATAGACTAATCTCCCATCGTCAACCAAAGCCACGTATTTCTTCTTCCATTCTTTATTGAGTCCATGACTCTTCTTGTACAACCATCCCTGGGGAAGACAAACTCAGTAAACAAGGGTTGTCAAATGTGGGTTGTCGAATGTGGGGTTCAAACATGTGTTGTCAAACATGGGTTGTCAAACACAGAATATAAAAAGTGGGTTGTCAAATGTGGGTTGTCAAACATGGAATCCACAGGTCCGGATGGCCGAATGGGTGAGAACGTGTGTTCTTAAACATCCGGTGTGCTGATGCCAAGGTAAGTGGTTCAACCCCTACACCGGACAGCTGGACTAAAATGTTAACCTATCGTCCTTGACTTGGGGACGTAAATTACAACTACTTCTGAGGTCAGAGTGGGCTTGGCTGATGGCGAGGGACACTTAATAGTGAAAGCTAATCCACATGCAAAATTCAGTCCAGCACAACTATAAATAGTGTGTATGGCCATTGCTTGAGTTCAAAGCGAGCGAGCGCAAACAAAACCAAAAAATACATGGAATCCCAGGAAGGTAACCAGGCCAACAAATGCCTGAAGAAGTCGGATGTGTCGGCCGTAAGGTTCAAATATCACAGCTCTGTTGTAATTAGGCACAATGCAATTACGTCTAAAACAACATTCTGGATGAATGCAGAAGTAGAAGAAACATGTAGAGTGAGTAATTTACCCACAACAAAGTGTGACTGCCTGAGTATTTTGACTGATTTGTGGTATTCTTTTCCTCTCTATACTTCATTGGGTCCTAGGTCAACATGTGTTTTATATCTTCCTCTATTTCTTTTGCCCTGTCGATTCCAGACAAAAGCCTTTCTAGATACACTATTTTCTAGTTATACTATTTTCTAGTTATACTATTTTCTAGTTATACTATTTTGTAGTTATACTATTTTCTAGTTATACTATTTCTACTTATACCATTATCTAGTTATACTATTTTGTAGTTACACTATTTTGTAGTTATCCTATTTTGTAGTTATACTATTTTCTATATATTCTAGTTATACTATTTTCTAGTTATACATTTTCTATATATATCTAGTTATACTATTTTCTATATATCTAGTTATACTATTTTTGCCCTGTGGATTCCAGACAAAGACCTTTCTAGTTATGCTATTCTCAGGTTTTCTCAATGTATGTTCTATCCAGCATCCGCATCTTTTCTTCACCTCCTGAATCACTGGTATTTGTCTTGTTGTCTACATTGGTGATTCTGTCATACCATTTTGGACCTATTTTAACTTGTAATAGTGGATAATTTACTCAGTGATTATTGCAGAAACCTGCAACAGAATGGGGAGATTGGCAATCTGCAGTGATTGAAACAACAATCATATAGCAGACACCTGTAACAGAATGGGGAGATTGGCAATCTGTAGTGATTGAAACAACAATCATATGGCAGACACCTGTAACAGAATGGAGAGATTAGCAATCTGTAGTGATTGAAACAACAATCCTATTGCGGACATCTGCAACAGAATGGAGAGATCAACAATCAACAGTGATTGAATCAACGGCCCTATAACAGAAGCTTACACCACATGAAATAACAACATAACACAACACATCCCTATGAAAATGGAAAAGTCAGCCTGAATATTATAATAGCTAGAAAAATACATCAATAAACAATTTTAAAATGCATTCTCTGAAATCACAATAAAAACTCTATAATAATAAAAACAATGTATTCTCTAAGTCAGCGGTTCTCAACCGATGGGGATTCCCCCCCCCCCCCCACAGGGGGAATTTTAAGGTTTCGGGGGGGGGGGGGGGCGCTTAAGATTATTTCAAGATCGCGTTATTACGTATACTTTTTAGGGAGGAAATAAGAAATGGGGGGGGGGGGAATGACGCTCTGAAAATATGGTGACGGGGGGCACTGGCCAAAAAAGGTTGAGAACCACTGCAGTCTAAGTGAATTTAAACATAGATGCACAAGCGATAATATAATAATGTAATATACCTAAAAACAAGATTTTGCCATTATTATCAAACCTAGAAATAAAAACCTAGAAATACACACCTGTTTGACAGGGATTGTCCGCCCACTTCCCACCTTGTCTCCATCGGTTACCAATCTCTTGTCGTCTTCTTTGGATTTTGGCTACAATAAACAACACAGAATCTCATGGATGCAGTGACAAGTGTACAGTTAAGCACAACATGGAATCTCATGAATGTAGTGTGTACAGTTAAGCACAACACAGAATCTCATGGATGCAGTGACAATTGTAGTTAAACACAACACAGAATCTCATGGATGCAGTGACAATTGTAGTTAAACATAACACAGAATCTCTTGAATGCAGTGACAAATGTACAGTTAAACACAACATGGAATCTCATGAATGTAGTGTGTACAGTTAAGCACAACACAGAATCTCATGGATGCAGTGACAATTGTAGTTAAACACAACACAGAATCTCATGGATGCAGTGACAATTGTAGTTAAACATAACACAGAATCTCTTGAATGTAGTGACAAGTGTACAGTTAAACACAACATGGAATCTCATGAATGTAGTGTGTACAGTTAAGCACAACACAGAATCTCATGGATGCAGTGACAATTGTAGTTAAACATAACACAGAATCTCTTGAATGCAGTGACAAGTGTACAGTTAAACACAACATGGAATCTCATGAATGTAGTGTGTACAGTTAAGCACAACACAGAATCTCATGGATGCAGTGACAATTGTAGTTAAACACAACATGGAATCTCATGAATGTAGTGTGTACAGTTAAGCACAACACAGAATCTCATGGATGCAGTGACAATTGTAGTTAAACACAACACAGAATCTCATGGATGCAGTGACAATTGTAGTTAAACATAACACAGAATCTCTTGAATGCAGTGACAAGTGTACAGTTAAACACAACATGGAATCTCATGAATGTAGTGTGTACAGTTAAGCACAACACAGAATCTCATGGATGCAGTGACAATTGTAGTTAAACATAACACAGAATCTCTTGAATGCAGTGACAAGTGTACAGTTAAACACAACACAGAATCTCATAATTGCAGTGGCATGTATACAGAGAGAGAGAGAACGAACGAACGAACGAACGAACAGACTTTATTTTCAAAGGGTAACAAATTGGGCACGTAGGCCCGTCTTACATTCGGCCCTTCCAATCATTCATCTTTCTTTCATCAACAGTGCATAGGAAAAAAACATTGTCACATGAATTTTGTAAACATAAACAATGCATATTACTATGTTATGAGACACATCCACCACCCACCCACACATCCCCCATTCACTCCAACTTCCCCACCCAACCACACACACATACAATACATTCCCCCACCCATCCACCACATCCCTACACCTACACATCTCCCCACCCACACACACCTCTCACCCACCACACATCCCATCCACCCACACCACAAGCACACATACATTCAATAACCCACACATCCCCCACCTACACACATCTCCCCACCCACTCACATATCCTCTACCCGTCCCATTTCCCACCAACAATCACTCACCCAATATCCTCCTCCACCAACACACCTCCAACCACCCAACCAAACACACATTCCTCAGCCACACACATGTCTCCCCGTCAACTCACATATTCCGCACCTACCCACACACAAATTCCGCACTCACCCACATAATCTCCCATCTCCCCCAGCCCACTCACAGATCCCGAGCCCGCACCTACAAACATCCCCCACCATCTCCTAACCTGCACACACTCACCCACCCACATATCCTCTACCCACCCACACATCCTCTACCCACCCATCCCCCAACCAAACATCCCTTAACCACACACCCTTACTCATATACAATCACCCACCCACACATCCTCTACCCAACCACACATCATCCACCCAACCACACATCCTCCATCCACCCATTCCCCCAGCCACACATCCCTTAACCACACACCCCTACCCATATATACACACATCCCCACCCACGCACAATCTCCCCACCCATACAAACATCCCTCACACAAATCCCCACCCACCAACACATTCCCCATTCACAAACACACACCTCCCATCCACGCACACACAACCCATACATTCATCCCCTCACACATCCCTAGACACACGTACTTATCCCTCAACCACTAACACCCACACATCCCTTACCCACTCATCAACACATACATCTCCTATCTACCCACCCACACTCACACATCCCAACCACCAATCTAAGCACACATCCCCCACCCTCACACACATCCTTCACCCACCCACAAACCCAACCACACCTAGCTCCCCTCCCACACAATACCACACCCACACACATCCGAAAGACACATCCCTCACCCACACACACATCTATACACACATCTCCTACCCATCCACACATCCCCCAACTACAATCACCCTCACTACCCACACATACATCCTTCATTCAGCCACACACACACCCACCCAGCCAGACATATCTCCCACCCACACACACATCTCCAAATCCATCACCCACACCCATCACGCACCCCTCCCCCAACCCACACACCCCCCACACACATTCACCCACACATCTCTCACCCACACACACTCCCCACCCATCCACCCAAACATCCCACACCCATACACATCCCTCACCCACACACACATCCCCAAACCCACAACCACCCCCACCTGCACACATCTCCCACCCACCACATATCCCCACACCCACATCTCCCCACCCACACATATACCCCCACCCATCCCATAACCCTCCATCAAGAGAGAGAGAAAGAGAGAGAGAGAGAGAGAGAGAGAGAGAGAGAGAGAGAGAGAGAGAGAGGGGGAGAGAGAGAAAGTGTGTGTGTGTGAGTGTGTGAGAGAGAGAGAGAGTGTGAGAGAGAGAGTGAGAGAGAGTGAGAGAGTGTGTGTGTGGGTGGGTGGGTGGATGTGTGTGTGTGTGTGCATGCGCGTGTGTGTGTGTGTGTGCATGTACATGCATGTGTGTTTATGTGTGCAGGAGAGAGGGAGAGAGATCCCACAATCTAACTGTACAACCTGGTCCACTTCTAAATCTCTGTGCTCTGTGTATGGCATCATCATACAACATTTATTCCCTAACAGGCTACACACCTGCCCCTTCCCCCAGTCAACCAACTAGACTGCTCAAAGTCTGTGCAGTTGCCCATGCAAATACAGTTCATCACTTCAGCCAGACAAGATCACAGACTGAAAACATCCATCTTTCATTAACACAACAAATCAGAGAAAGCAAACAACAGGCAACAAACACTTCAAAGAAAGCAAATAACAAGCAACAAACACTTCAAAGAAAGTAAACAACAGGCAACGAACACATAACAACAAATCAGAGAAAGTAAACAACAAACAGATAACTACATGACAAACCTTGAAACCAATTCCTGTACAAAACATGACTCCATTAAATCCAAACACTGCCATCCCATAGAACTGAACCAATACCAATCACCTGCCTACTGCAGGCCCGCTATACACATGCACATATTTATAAATCATCAACTTATCACTTTTATAACGCTGTTGTTCACAACTGCAGATTTCACAAGTCTAAGTGCCTGTAGATTTCACAAGTCTAAGTGCTTGCAGATTTCACAAGTGAAAGAATCTACAGATTTCATAAGGAAAGTACCCACAGATTTCACAAGTCAAAGTACTTGCATGAGTTAACAAAGGAAGTACCCACAGATTTCACAAGTCAAAGTGGATGTAGATGTGAGTGCAGATACTAGACTTTTCACAGCTACTTGTCTGGTAATAGGCTAATTACTATGTCTAACTTGTGTACAGCTATAGTACAAATAACTTGTGAATGTCCAACAACAGCTATAGAACAAACAACTTGTGAATGTGCAACAAAACCCATAGTACAAACAACTTGTGAATTGCAACAACAGCTATAGAACAAACAACTTGTGAATGTGCAACAACACCTATAGCACAAACAACTTGTGAATGTCCAACAACACCCATAGTACAAACAACTTGTGAATGTGCAACAACACCTATAGAACAAACAACTTGTGAATGTGCAACAACAGCTATAGTACAAACAACTTGTGAATGTCCAACAACACCTATAGCACAAACAACTTGTGAATGTCCAACAACAGCTATAGTACAAAAAAACTTGTGAATGTGCAACAACACCTATAGTACAAACAACTTGTGAATGTCCAACAACACCTGTAGCACAAACAACTTGTGAATGTCCAACAACAGCTATAGTACACACAAAAAACTTGTGAATGTCCAACAACACCTATAGTACAAACAACTTGTGAATGTGCAACAACAGCTATAGTACAAACAACATGTGAATGTCCAACAACAGCTTTAGTGCAAAAGTACAGAAGGTATACACAGTATGTACAGAGAGTACAGAAAGTTGTCACACAATCATAGATCAGATAACACTCTACATCAAGTTTCCTCAATCACATATAAGACATGTTTAATGTTTCTTCAATGATTTGTATCAACTGTATGCATAGGTATCCGTGTAACTACAAGTGTGATCTACCTGCCCATGTAACTACAAGTGTGTTTTTTATCTGTCCATGTAACTACAAGTTAAATTGGGTGGGTACAAGTGTGTGATCTATATGTCCATGTAACTACCAGCGTGTGATCTATCTGTCCATGTAACTGCAAGTATATGATCTATTTGTCCATGTAACTACAAGTGTATGATCTGCCTATATAACTACAAGTGTATGATCTATCTGTCCATGTAACTACAAGTGTGTGATCTATCTGTCCATGTAACTGCAAGTGTATGATCTATCTGTCCATGTAACTACAAGTGTGATCTATCTGTCCATGTAACTACAAGTGTGATCTATCTGTCCATGTAACTACAAGTGTGATCTATCTGTCCATGTAACTACAAGTGTGATCTAAATGTCCATGTAACTACAAGTGTGATCTATCTGTCCATGTAACTACAAGTGTGTGATCTATCTGTCCATGTAACTACAAGTGTGTGATCTATCTGTCCATGTAACTACAAGTGTGATCTATCTGTCCATGTAACTACAAGTGTGTGATCTATCTGTCCATGTAACTACAAGTGTGATCTATCTGTCCATGTAACTACAAGTGTGATCTATCTGTCCATGTAACTACAAGTGTGATTTATCTGTCCATGTAACTACAAGTGTGATCTATCTGTCCATGTAACTACAAGTGTGATCTATCTGTCCATGTAACTACAAGTGTGTGATCTATCTGTCCATGTAACTACAAGTGTGATCTATCTGTCCATGTAACTACAAGTGTGTGATCTATCTGTCCATGTAACTACAAGTGTGTGATCTATCTGTCCATGTAACTACAAGTGTGTGATCTATCTGTCCATGTAACTACAAGTGTGTGATCTATCTGTCCATGTAACTACAAGTGTGATCTATCTGTCCATGTAACTACAAGTGTGATCTATCTGTCCATGTAACTACAAGTGTGATCTATCTGTCCATGTAACTACAAGTGTGATCTATCTGTCCATGTAACTACAAGTGTGATCTATCTGTCCATGTAACTACAAGTGTGATCTATCTGTCCATGTAACTACAAGTGTGATATCTGTCCATGTAACTACAAGTGTGATCTATCTGTCCATGTAACTACAAGTGTGTGATCTAGCTGTCCATGTAACTACAAGTGTGTGATCTATCTGTCCATGTAACTACAAGTGTGTGATCTATCTGTCCATGTAACTACAAGTGTGATCTATCTGTCCATGTAACCACAAGTGTGATTTATCTGTCCATGTAACTACAAGTGTGTGATCTATCTGTCCATGTAACTACAAGTGTATGATCTATCTGTCCATGTAACTACAAGTGTGTGATCAATCTTTCCATGTAACTACAAGTGTGTGATCTATCTGTCCATGTAACTACAAGTGTGATCTATCTGTCCATGTAACTACAAGTGTGATCTATCTGTCCATGTAACTACAAGTGTGATCTATCTGTCCATGTAACTATAAGTGTGCGACCTATCTGTCTGTATAACTACACGTGTGTGATCTATCTGTCCTTGTAACTACAAGTGTGCGACCTATCTGTCTGTATAACTACACGTGTGTGATCTATCTGTCCATGTAACTACAAGTGTGCGACCTATCTGTCTGTATAACTACATGTGTGTGATCTATCTGTCCATGTAACTACAAGTGTGTTACCTATCTGTCCATATTACTAAAGTGTGTGATCTATCTGTATATGTGACTCCGACCGTCTCAAAAACATATTAATGAACTGAAAATCCCACATAATAATATGTGTTGGCATCTACAATTCTGTCAATCAGATCCATCTGGGGAAGAGAAATAGTCACCTAAACCATACCACATCAGCAACCAATAAAAACCACAACACAGGTCAGGAATGTCCACAATGACACACAACAAATAAATGCAAAGAATGCCAGCTTGAATATCTGCTCACCCTCCCAGGGTGACGAGACTCACAGTAACAGATGTGCATACGTAACTGCTGAGTAGCCTGCGTGTGGGCGAGTTCAAGCTAGAAGAATTGATCTGCCAGTTGAGCCTGCCCAAATACCAGGCCAGCCAGCACATGTGACAAACAGCTTACAGAATCAATTACCGATAGCATACGCAACACCAGATGCTGGCAGCTCCAACGTATACAAACATTCGACAATATGACTTGAGAAGAGAGAGATAGGAACAGCGAGGCACAGATAGGAACATGACGTGACAAACAGGAACAGTTGATGGCGGATGGGAACATGATGTGGCAGACAGGAACAATCGATGATGGAACATGATGTGGCAGACAGGAACAGTTGATGATGGAACATAATGTTGCAGACAGGAATAGTTGATGACGGATGGGAAAATAATGTGACAGACGGAACAGCCAGTAACAAATGGGAACATTATGTGACAGACAGGAACAGTTGATGGAACATGATGTGACTGACAGGAACAGTTGATAACGGATGGGAAAATAATGTGACAGACGGAACAGCCAGTGACAGATAAGAAAATGATGTGACAGACAGAACAATTCATGGAACATGACGTGACAGACAGGAACAGTCAGTGACATATGGGAACATAATGTGATAAGGAAGAGCAAGAAAGGAACAGCCAGCGACAGAAAGTAACAATCAGTGATAATTGGAAACAGACAGTAACAATCACACCAGACATGATGTAACAAATAAACCAGACATGATGTAACAAATGCACCAGACATGATGTAACAAAAACACCAGACATATTATAACAAATAAACCAGATATAATGTAACAAATCTCCGGTCTCCATGACCAAAGGCTTGCGAACAAGGTTAGTGAGCCGCTTATCAGGCGTTCAAAACGATGTAACAAATACACCAGACATGATGTAACAAAAACACCAGACATATTATAACAAATAAACCAGACATAATCTAACAAATCTCCTTTCTCTGTGACCAAAGGCTTGCGAACAAGGTTAGTGGGCCGCTTACCAGGCGTTCGAAACGATGTAACAAATACACCAGACATGATGTAACAAAAACACCAGACATATTGTAACAAATAAACCAGACATCATGTAACACATCTCAGGTCTGCATGGCCAAAGGCTTGAGAACGAGGTTCATGAGCCGCTTACCAGGCGTTCAGAACGGACCCGCGACCGATTTGTGCAGCAGACCGTGTCGCGTTGTGTTATAACATGTTGGTATGGGAGCCGGTCATTCAGAAAGCAATGGCAAACTACTGAACATAAAATTTGCCTAGTACATCAACAGCAGCTGAAAAATGCTGGTGTCGACTACAATGTCCTGCAAGAGATATGCAACATTAAAAAATAAAATGTAACAAATAAACCAGACATGATGTAATAAATAAATCAGATAACATAAATAAACCAGACAATGTAACAAATAAGCCAGACATGATATAACAAATAAACCAGACATGATATAACAAATAAGCCAGACATGATATAACAAATAAACCACACAATATAACAAATAAACCAGACAATGTAACAAATAAACAAAAACAAAACAATGCAAAAAAAATAAACCAGACGATGTAACAAAAATAAACCAAACATGATGTAACAAATAAACCAGACAATGCAACAAATAACCCAGACATGATATAACAAATAAAGGTGGCAACACATCCACAGACTTCTCTTACATTAAACAGATTCGACCTCCGCCGGTTTTTCCTGTTCTGGGTCGGAGTGGAACCAGGTGTTGGCAAGTCTTTTCCTTCAACTGGCTTGTCCTGCAAATTGAGAACATGTTGACAAAGTGTGGATCTATCATCACCAATGTTACAACTGCAATGTGTCAACTGAATGTCCATGATTGGCACCAACATCAGAACCTAGTATCTATCATTCACAACATACTGAATAATGCTAAAGTCAGTTTAGTAACAACAATAACAACAGAAACAAGTTCATCAATGTGCAAACAGGATGGGGAATTATGACTGGCATCAGCTGAAACAATGTATTTCACATCAACAATGTGATTTGCATATGTGCGCATGCGCACATGCTCACACACGACTCGATGCACTCGCTCGTACACATACAAGCTTACTGTCGTGACTTTCACACAGATCAAGTCTCTCTCTAGTCATATGTTATTGATTATTTTCTATGCGTTTTAATGCATATTGTTCTTTTGTAAGATTAGCTTTGTATGTTATATTGAATGAAATAACGTATGAGAGGAAAGAGAGAAGGGCAGAATGTCAGACAGGCCTGCGTGCCCAATACTTAACCCTTTGAAAATAAAGTTTGTTCTCTCTCTCTCTCTCTCTTTATCTCTCTCTCTCTTTATCTCTCTCTCTCTATCTCTCTCTCTCTCTCAAAGACATACACAAAGATATACACATATATCAATTATCAATGCCGACATTGATAAACAACACACAAAATGCACATTTATTTATCTCATATACAGACATGTACGCACACACACTTTCATATACAGAGACTTACAATCCCTATTTCTCACACACTCTGTCTCTCTCTCTCTCTGAAACAAGGGTAACAACACAAACATACATGCAAACTCCCACACACAAATCTGTGTGCCACATCTGGCCCCTGGGTGAGAGGAGACTGTGGACAATGAAATACTCCACACCCTGTGAAAGAAACATGACTAACCAAGGCCAAACCCCAGACAGTACGTATGCCCCAGGCTAAATCATGACCTAGTCAGGTCTTAGTCAGATATGACTGAGCTACTGTATCACAGTAGACGGTACTACCTGCTTTCTGTTAACACTGAATGCTGGGCGACCTTCACCAAACCTCACACCCCACATTGTGAGAACGGTTTCTGGTGGTGGAGCGCAATTGTGAGGGTACAAGCCTTACCCTAGTGAGAGGAAATGCAACCTAAAGACTTAATGTCAATACAGAGAAGACCAGGCCCTAAGCCTTGGTCGGCAACTGGTCTGGGATCGAAGCTCCGACAGTTAGAGCACTGCTTTCCTGATCTGGCAGCTTCTGCAGCTTGTCTTGTTCCAGATGTAATAGTGTCATTTTTCCACTGGAGTAAACTAGGCAGGCTGAGAGAGGGATCACGCTGCATGGGCAACACATGGTCTCTACAATTCAGCCCAGGCTTTGTGTTACGGAAAGGTTAGTATACCTTTTTTATTTTAAGCACAGTAACTATCATCTGTTCCATGGTGAAGTGGTAAAACCGTCCGACTCTGACTCCGAAGGTTGTGGGTTTGATTCCGGGCTGCGTCCTTCAGTTCATGAGTGCATTTTTTTTAGACTCCTGGGGGTTCATTGCTGGAGCTGCGGAGTTGTGCTTTGTGTGACGCTTTCCGCTCTGAGAAAAGAGAGTGAGCCGTATGGGATAAATATCCGGTGCAATGACGTCGACCCTGTCAACTTTTAAGCGAATTTACGGAAGTCTCTGTGGTGAAGTGGCCAACCCGTCTGCCTCGCGCTCCGGAGGTTTTGGTTTGATTCCGGGCTACACCTTTTGGTTCAAGGGTGCATTTTTCTCTGAGACTCCTGGGGGTCATCGCCGGAGCTACGGAGTTTGTGCTTTGTGCGATGCTTTTGGCAGGCCATCCTGTCGAAAGAGACCGAGCCATATTGGATAAAACCCACGGTAATGAAGTCGATCCACTCGACTTTTAAAGACTTCTTTTATGACAGCAAAATGTTAGTTAGTTAGTCGCGGTTCCAACATCATGGCAACAGGTCGTCCCCATATTGCTCCGTTCCTGTGCCAGTGAATATCACAAAATGCTCCTCACTGCCCCATGTGAACAATGGAATAGATAGGAATGTCGGCAAGCCAACAGCCCGCACAGGTACACTGTGCATAATGCCGCCGCCAGAATGCCAACACAAAAGTCCTCCACGAAAAATACAGTTCATCGTCGATGAAAACGGCAGTCACCAGAAAGACTTCATTGACCGGGGTTTTATCCCATATGGCTCGGTCTCTTTCTGCAGGGCGACCCACCGAAAGCGCCGCACAAAGCACGAACTCCGTAGCTACAGTGACGACTCCCAGGAGTTTCCTGAAAAATGCACTCGTGAACCGAAAAGGCAAACCAGTCAATCCAGCAACAGCCAGCCGTCATCGTTCCGAACAAGCAGTTCATGCTAAATTCACAGCTCACAGTGTCGCGCCACGCACTCACTCAGTAGCAGGGCGACGGAACCATAGCCTCCTTAGTTGCCTCTTACGACGTGCATGGTAGGCAACAGTGTTACTATTCTTTGCTCCCCCGTATGGGCCCCGGCAACACACAAATGATTACTGACATTTTGACCACAGCCACTTTCTAAGCTGTTTGCCCGTGACATGTGTCCACAGACAAGACTATCCATTTTCTGTGCTATCTGCCCCTGTCTGAATGCCCCTACTCACAGACAACACTACAGCCTCTTTCTATGCTGTCTGCCCCTGTCAAACTGCCCACAGACAAGACTACAGCCACCTTCTGTGCTGCCTGCCCCTGATGCGTGCCCACAGACAAGACTACAGCCACTTTCTATGCTGACTGCTCCCTGTCCAACTGGCCACAGACAAGACTACAGCCACTTTCTGTGCTGTCTGCCCACAGCAGTAGCCTGACTGGAACATAGCTCTGTGATGTGGTTATGTGGGTGAAGATGACATAAATGATGCCACCACATAGCTCTATGATGTGGTTATGTGGGTGAAGATGACATAAATGATGCTACCACATAGCTCTGTGATGTGGTTATGTGGGTGAAGATGACATAAATGATGCCACCGCATAGCTCTATGATGTGGTTATGTGGGTGAAGATAACATCACTCATGCCACCTTATAGCTCTATATGGTTATGTGGGTGAAGTTGACATCACTCATGCCACCAAAACTATATGTGGTTTATTACTTGCAGGTGATTGTAATTATAGTTATAGTAATAATGGTGGTCATGGTGTTCTAATGTTGATTATATTAATAATGATGGTGACATAATGTTGATTATGGTAATAATGGTGATGATGATGGTGTTGTAATGTTGATTATAGTAATAATGGTGCTGGTGATGGTAAGTTGGTAATAGTGAAAATGGTGGTGGTGGTGGTAAGTTGGTAATAGTAATAATAGTGGTGGTGATGGTAAGTTAGTAATAGTAATAATAGTGGTGGTGATCGTAAGTTGGTAATAGTGAAAATGGTGGTGGTGGTGGTAAGTTGGTAATAGTAATAATGATGGTAGTGATGGTGATGTAATGTTGATTATAGTAATAATGATGGTGGTGATGTAATGATTGTGATTATAGTAATAATGATGGTAGTGATGGTGGTGTAATGGTGATTATAGTAATAATGGTGGTGGTGATGGTGATGTGATGTAATTATTATAGTAATAATGGTGGTGGTGATGGTGATGTAATGTTCATTATAGTAGTAATGATGGTAGTGATGGTGATGTGATGTAATGATTATAGTTATAATAGTGGTGGTGATGGTGATTATTATAGTAATAATGGTAGTGGTGATGTAATGTTGATTATAGCAATAATGGTGGTGGTGATGTAATGATTATGTAATGATTATATAATGATGGTAGTGATGGTGATGTAATGTTGATTATAGCAATAATGGTGGTGATGATGTAATGATTATGATTACAGTAATAATGAAGCTGGTGATGGTGATGTAATGTTGATTATGATTATAGTAATAATGGTGGTGGTGGTAGTGGTGGTGATGATGTAATGTTGATTAGTTTAGTTTAGTCGATGGATCAACATCACGGCACACGGGTGTAACCCATAAGTGCTCCGTTCTACTCCTAACTCAAACCTGAGTCTGGAGAAACTCAGCTCAGTGCACGAACTCCGTAGCTCCGGCGAGGATCCTGAAATACTTTGGGTAGATTTTTAATTCAAAATTTTGCCTGGGCAGCGCAGTTAGGCTACTCTTTTTCGATTTCCAACTGCCAGGGATTTTTTACATGCGCAACAATACACATGGGCATCCGATCTCACTACTCAGAGACCAGGGGAAATTTTATTACTAGAAGTCCACGAACAAAAATCCCGGTCCTCACCGGGGCTTGAACCTCCAACACTCGAGGCGGACACCATACCTCGAGTCCACGCAGCCCCCCTGTAATGTTGATTACAGTAATAGTAATAATAGTGGTGGTAATGTTGGTGTGGTAATATTCCTTATGGTTATAGTAATAAAAGTGGTGGTGGTTGTAGTGACAACGGAGTGGTAATGTTGATTCTGGTGACAATGAGGATAATAATGTTTGTAATATTGATGTGGTGATAAAAGTAATAGTAGTGGTGGTGGTGGATGATGATGGTGATGATGTGGTAATGTTGATTGTGGTGATTAGATGGTAACAATGATAACAGCTGTGGTGATCATGGTGGGAATGATAACGATGATGACAGAATTGTACATATCTGGCAACAGTTCCCATATAGATATGATAAATAAGATAACATACTGTAATGTAACAAGTGATAAAGTACAAGAGCTGAATACTTCAAGAACAGCAAGCAAGCAGAAACAGAAACATCCAGCTAAATAACGGACTGATGGCGGTCCATGGCAGAGCAAAGCTTGTTTATACTCCAGCAAGCAAGAGGTCATGAACAGGTCCAAAGAGCAGAGAAGAGAGTCAAGCTCAGCAACAGAACAGCCGAGGGTCAGAAAGAATTTACTCCTGCGGATGTTGACCACACTCAACCCTTTATTTCTGTTGTTCTCCAGTAAATATTTGTCCCAATGTTATCATCAAATATTTGTCCCAATGTTGTCATCAAATGTTTGTCCCAATGTTGTCATCAAATATGTGTCTCAATGTTGTCATCAAATATGTCCCAATGTTGCCATAAATATGTGTCCCAATGTTTTCATCAAATGTTTGTCCCAATGTTGTCATCAAATATGTGTCCCAATGTTGTCATCAAATATTTGTCCCAATGTTGTCATCAAATATTTGTCCCAATGTTGTCATCAAATATTTGTCCCAATGTTGTCATCAAATGTTTGTCCCAATGTTGTCATCAAATATTTGTCCCAATGTTGTCATCAAATATGTATCCCAATGTTGTCATCAAATGTGTCCCAATGTTGTCATCAAATATTTGTCCCAATGTTGTCATCAAATATTTGTCCCAATGTTGTCATCAAATATGTGTCCCAGTGTTGTCATCAAATATTTGTCCCAGTGTTGTCATCAAATATGTGTCCCAATGTTGCCATCAAATATTTGTCCCAATGTTGTCATCAAATATTTGTCCCAATGTTGTCATCAAATGTTTGTCCCAATGTTGTCATCAAATATTTGTCCCAATGTTGTCATCAAATATGTATCCCAATGTTGTCATCAAATATGTGTCCCAATGTTGTCATGAAATATGTGTCCCAATGTTGTCATCAAATATTTGTCCCAATGTTGTCATCAAATATGTGTCCCAATGTTGTCATCAAATATTTGTCCCAATGTTGTCATCAAACGTTTGTCCCATAGTTGTCATCAAATATTTGTCCCAATGTTGTCATCAAATGTTTGTCCCAATGTTGTCATCAAATATTTGTCCCAATGTTGTCATCAAATATTTGTCCCAATGTTGTCATCAAATATGTGTCCCAATGTTGTCATCAAATATGTGTCCCAATGTTGTCATCAAATATGTGACCCAATGTTGTCATCATATCCACTTTTGCAGTCAAGCATCATGGGGAGGAATAGTTGACATTCTAGGTCCTCTGGGTGGCATTGGATAGTGGCATTCTGTGTGGTTGTATAATGTCTTTGATGTCGTCAATCCATTTTCTGCTTGGACAACCTCTTGCCATCGTATCAGATCTTCTTCAATGTAGTGCCAGTGGTGGTAACTGATGGTGTTGCATTCTAACGAGATAGCCACACCATTTGATCTTCTGCTTCTAAATATGTGCAGCATAAGGTGTTGATCCCACTGTCTGTCTGATAACATTATTTCTTACCCGGTCTCGGATAGTTAAGTTGGCAGCTCTCCTCAAGCATCTCATCTCGTATGTGTTGAGTTTACGTATGTGTGATCTGAATAATGTCCAAGTTTTACATTGGTAGCATAAGGTTGGTGTGAATATGCTATTTATTATCTGTGGATTTCCAGACATAGGTATAGTTGGATGTTTCAGTATGGTGATAGTTGATATATGCACTTGCTTTTTGGCCAGTCTCCATGGCCAAAGGCTTGCGAACGCGGATCGTGAGCCGCATACCAGGCGTTCGAAACACAGCCGCGACCAATTTGTGCAGCAGACCATCTCGCGTTGTGTTATAATGTGTTGGTATGGGAGCCGGTCGTTCAGAAAGCAATGGCAAACTACTGAATGTAAAACCTTGCCTAGTACATCAACAGCAGCTGAAAAATGCTGGTGTTGACTGCAACATCCTGTAAGGGATATGCAACAACAAAAAAACAAAACAAAAATTGACATCTGATTTCAATTTCTCTTTCTATTCCACCACTTTCTATGATCATATCTAGATATTTAAAATACATAACTTGTTTCGGAGGTGAACTATTTATCAGTACATTTAGTGGACCAGGAGATCTGCTGACCTGCATTACTTCAGGTTTGGTTGTATGTATATTTATACTTTATCTGATGTGTCGAACTCAGCTTATTAATAAGATGTTGTAGTCTGCGCTCATCGGGTAGAGCACATATCCTTGTCTCAGTCCTGTATTGACTGTGAACAGACATACACTCTTGTGTTCTAACTGCACTTTAACTCAGGTCTTGATCATGGTTATGATGTTTTCTAGTAACTGTCCCTGTATCCCATAGTCTTCAAGGATGTTCCATAATTGATATCTATCAACTCTGTCAGAAGCCTTTTCCTAGTCTACAAACACAATATTCTGATGGTCACTCACTCTATTCAATGTTTTTTTTTTTCCACATATTTGCCTTAGTGCCAATAGTGCATCAGTCCCAGCGTTGTGACCCCACAAAATGGATTTATGAATGCTGTGACCCCACTAAATGGGTTTATGAATGTTGAGATCCTATTAAATGGATTTATGAATGTTGTGACCCCACTAAATGAATTTATGAATGCTGCAACCCCACTAAATGGATTTATGAATGTTGTGACCCCGCTTAAACCAAATTACACAATGTTGTAACCCAGCAAATGTTTGTACCAATGTTGTAACCCAGAAAATGTTTGTACCAATGGTATAATCCCAGTAAATGTAGATGTCTGTACCAATGGTATAAATCCAGTAAATGTATGTGTCTGTCCATCCATCCATTATGTGCCATGCCGATAAGCGTGGGCAGTCATGTTCTGCCATCTCACTCGATCACCACTGTCGAGGATCAGCTCCGTGTTCCTGTCTCGACCATGCTACGTGGCCAAGCCATCCGGGTATTTACTTCTCGGTATTCCCCTTGATCTCTTCCCTTCGATCTTTCCAGTTGTCACCAAGTTCTCCAATTCATTTCTTCTCATAACATGCCCAAACAATTTTGACTGTCTACGTCTAATGACTCTAATCAGTTTACGATATTCATTTGTTTCTTGAAGGACTTGCTCATTGGTTTTTCTGTCTGTCCATGGTATTCTCTGCATTTTCCTCAGAAACCACATTCCCACAGACATCAGCTGTTTTTCAGCTTGACTGCTTATTGTCCACGCTTCACATCCATACAAAAGTATAGATTCTATGTAGCACCTCAACACTCCTTTTCTCGTTTCAATTGATATCTTTTTATTGGTCAGTATGTTTTTCATCTTGCAAAAGGCTACCTTCGCAATGGCGATTCTTGTTCTAATTTCTTCAAGGCATCTCCCATCAAATGCTATGACTGTCCGAGATAACAGTATCGATTCACTTGTTTAAGAATATGCCCATCTACTCGCATATCACATTGTGGTATTTCCTTCTTCCCAGTGACAACCATAATCTGTGTCTTCTTAATATTCTGTTCTAACACTAGTTGTTCATTGTGTGCAACAACCGCATCTACTAAATTTTGCAGGTCCTGTGTCTGTACCAATGATATAATCCTAGTAAATGTATGTTTCTGTACAAATGGTATGGTCCCAGTAAATGTATCTACCAATGGTATGGTTCCAGTAAATGTATCTACCAATGGTATGGTTCCAGTAAATGTATCTACCAATGGTATGGTCCCAGTAAATGTATCCACCAATGGTATGGTCCCAGTAAATGTATCTACCAATGGTATGGTCCCAGTAAATGTATCTACCAATGGTATGGTACCAGTAAATGTATCTACCAATGGTATGGTTCCGGTAAATGTATCTACCAATGGTATGGTACCAGTAAATGTATCTACCAATGTTATGGTCCCAGTAAATGTATGTACCAATGGTATGGTACCAGTAAATGTATCTTCCAATGGTATGGTTCCGGTAAATGTATCTACCAATGGTATGGTTCCAGTAAATGTATCTACCAATGGTATGGTTCCGGTAAATGTATCTACCAATGGTATGGTCCCAGTAAATGTATCTACCAATGGTATAGTCCCAGTAAATGTATCTACCAATGGTATGGTCCCAGTAAATGTATCTACCAATGGTATAATCCCAGTAAATGTATTTCTGTACCAATGGTATAATCCTAGTAAATGTATGTATCTGTACAAATGGTATGATCCCAGTAAATGTATCTACCAATGGTATGGTTCCAGTAAATGTATGGCTACACCCAAATCGCAGTTGTCTAGTGATTACACTACAATCTCCACCTAACTCCAGCAGGTGACCTATCACGGTTATCCAGATGTGATGTCTAGACTGGGGCAGTGACCTATCTGTAATCTTGATGTGATATCTAAACTGGGGCAGTTCTGTTCTGGTATAATCCCAGTAAATGTATTTCTGTACCAATGGTATAATCCTAGTAAATGTATGTATCTGTACAAATGGTATGATCCCAGTAAATGTATCTACCAATGGTATGGTTCCAGTAAATGTATGGCTACACCCAAATCGCAGTTGTCTAGTGATTACACTACAATCTCCACCTAACTCCAGCAGGTGACCTATCACGGTTATCCAGATGTGATGTCTAGACTGGGGCAGTGACCTATCTGTAATCCTGATGTGATATCTAAACTGGGGCAGTGATCTAATTGTAATCCTGATGTGATATCTAAACTGGGGCAGTGACCTATCTGTAATCCTGATGTGATGTCTAGACTGGGGCAGTGACCTATCTGTAATCCTGATGTGATATCTAAACTGGGGCAGTGACCTATCTGTAATCCTGATGTGATATCTAAACTGGGGCAGTGACCTATCTGTAATACTGATGTGATATCTAAACTGGAGCAGTGACCTATCTGTAATCCTGATGTGATATCTAGTCTGAGGCAGTGACCTATCACTGTTGTCCAGCTGTGATGTCTAGTCTGAGGCAGTGACCTATCACTGTTGTCCAGCTGTGATGTCTAGTCTGAGGCAGTGACCTACCACTGTTGTCCAGCTGTGATGTCTAGTCTGAGGCAGTGACCTATCTGTAATCCTGATGTGATGTCTAGTCTGAGGCAGTGACCTATCACTGTTGTCCAGCTGTGATGTCTAGTCTGAGGCAGTGACCTATCACTGTTGTCCAGCTGTGATGTCTAGTCTGAGGCAGTGACCTATCACTGTTGTCCAGCTGTGATGTCTAGTCTGAGGCAGTGACCTATCACTGTTGTCCAGCTGTGATGTCTAGTCTGAGGCAGTGACCTATCACTGTTGTCCAGCTGTGATGTCTAGACTGGGGCAGTGACCAATCACTGTTGTCCAGCTGTGATGTCTAGACTGGGGCAGTGACCTATCACTGATGTCCAGCTGTGATGTCTAGACTGGGGCAGTGACCAATCACTGTTGTCCAGCTGTGATGTCTATACTGGGGCAGTGACCTACCACTGTTGTCCAGCTGTGATGTCTAGACTGGGGCAGTGACCAATCACAGATGTCCAGCTGGGATACATGGACTAGAAAACAATAACATATCTGTTGCCAACTGACATCCCAGGACTGTTGCGAGCAAGTTAAGATATTGAAACAAAGCATAATGAAATCAAGCAGTTAGTTAATGTGAACAAGCAACGATCCGGATATGAAAAGTAACAGGTGGATACACAGCACGTGGATACTCTGCAGGTAGAAGATGACAAGCAGAGAGCAAAAATGATGGTAGGAAACTTACAAGAGCCAGACTTGACCTGGCTCGAACGAGCCGAGCCAGGACAGGGGAAACGGGTTTAATGATAGTGTGACTGGAGGCGTGAGACTGGAGCTCCCACAGATACCTGGTGAGCTTCTCCTACAGGAAAACCAGAACATACAATTAGTGATCTTGGTTGTGGGTAGAGGTCACCGACCTGGGTGTTCTTGGGTACAGCTCCATGCTTGCTGCACAGTAGCATCTGCTGGTGGTAGTTTGCCTCTCTCTCTCTCTCTCTCTCTCTCTCTCTCTCTCTCTCTCTCTCTCTCTCTCTCTCTCTCTCTCTCATTCTTAACCCTTTCAAAGTAAAAGTTTTCATTCATTGATTCTCTCTCTATCATACACACACATTACTGAAAGGTGACATTACCAACACAATATTACGTGCTGACATTACTGACTTTTGATATTACTGACAGGTGTTATTACTGACTCTGATATTACTGACTGCTGATATTACTGACTGCTGACATTACTGACAGCTGATATTACTGATTTGATATTGCTGACTGTCGACATTACTGACAGCTGACATTACTGAATTGATATTACTGACCGCTGACATTACTGACAGCTCATATTACTGATTTTATATTACTGACTTTTGACGCTAATGTCAGCTAATATTACTGACAGATTAAATTCTGACATTACTGGCAATTAATATTACTGACAGATTAAATGTTGACATTACTAACAGCTGATATTACTGATTTAACATTACTGACTGCTGACATTACTGGCAGATTAAATGCTGACATTGCTGACTGTTAACATTACCGACAGCAGCACTGGGAGTGTGTGGTTGAGACAGACAGACATGGCTAAGTAAGCAGCAGGGGAAGTGTGCTCTCGTGTGTGCAACACAATATGATTAATAAACTAATACACAGTCAATATTTACACACAGAAGTCACAAACAACATGTTGCACGATTTATTGCCTGGCAAATTTCATTAAAACATGTCAGTTGGATACGGCAGAGTTATGTATCATATGAAGCGAGTAAATGAATAATACTTCAGCTGAAACACTTAAAACACATAGTCGCACGTATTGTTCAAATGTGAAGCATTTGATATCCCCATGGTAATTTCAAACTTAAAATTAACTCTTTCTGTCTGCACAAAACTGGCTGGAATAGCCTAATTGCTAAGGTCTCAATATTTTCGAGCAATCGTTTATTGTTCGGCAAATATAACATTTGAAACGCTTTCCCTTTGTTAACTTTATGACTGTAATTTATGAGATGTTTAGATATTGCTCAGGAGGGCACAGGGATTCCTGAAGATTAACTCTTTTCCACCCATACTGGTATATTTTTGGTTATTCAATTTGCTAACTGTCTTTTCATTCTACCTATGTAAGTTGCTTGGCACTCATGCTGTAATTGACATTTACACTTGCTAAACATCCCTTAACAGTTGCCAATCATGATCGTGCAGAGTAGGCTGTCATTGGATGCAGCACTGATAAAACTACACAAATTACAAAATCTACCCAAAATAGAATCTTCATCTCATGTAACCTCTTATATGGAAGCGAAATATCAAGTGAAACCATCACACTAATGTGACAAGAAGTTTATGGATATTCACAAAGCCAGATTCATGATTATCTGTTGTCATTAAATACATCCCAGCCTTCAGACAGAATAGCCAGACATAATATATTCAAGAAACTACACCACACCCACAGACAATTAAGGCAGCACAACAATCATCTGCATAAAGCACAAGCCCCAATAAAAAGCAAGCACATGAACATTACTTACACTGAAGGAATGGGATTTGTGCACTGGGGGCGAAGGTTTATGCTTGCGCATGGCCAATGGTGTGCAAGTCACCGTCTCCTCAACATGGCGCATCTCGTAAGTCTACAGCGGGGAAAAAAAGCCAGGGAAAAGCACACAACAAACAAAGCAAATCAACATAAAATGATATATTCAAAACCAAATCAATACACTGAGGCATGCAGAAGCCACGACGTGGATCTGTAACTGCTATCTGGGCAGAATAAGCGTTCAAATGTACCTGAAATGTGTATTTTCTGAATGTGTACGCAAAATCCCAGAGATGACGACAACAACATCCACATGACATGAACTACAGCCACATGGCATGAACTATGATGACATGAACTACAGCCACATGACATGAAATATGATGATATAAACTATAACCACGTGACATGAACTACAGCCAAATGACATGAACTGTGATGACATGAGCTAGGATGACATGAACTATAGCCACATGCATGAACTATGATGACATGAACTATTATTACATGAACTATGATGATATGAACTATAACCACATCATATGAACTATAACAACGTGACATGAACTATAACCACATGACATGAAATTTAACCTCATGACATGAACTATAACCTCCAGGAAGGTTAACCCGGTCAACAAATGCCCACAGAAGTCAGATGTGTTGGCCTAACGGCGCAGGAACGCAGCTCTGCTGTAAACAGGCACAACGCAATCACATCCGGAAAAAAAACTCCGGATGAACGCAGAAGAAGAAGAAGAACTATAACCTCATGACATGAACTATAACCACATGATGTGAACTACAACCACATAACATGAATATCCACATGGCATGAACTATAACCACATGACATGAACTACAGCCAAATGACATGAACTATGATGACATGAGCTAGAATGACATGAACTATAGCCATATGACATGAACTACAACCACATGCATGAACTATGATGACATAAACTACAGCCACATGACATGAAATATGATGATATGAACTACAACCATGTGACATGAACTACAGCCACATGACATGAAATATGATGATATGAACTATAACCATGTGACATGAACTACAGCCAAATGACATGAACTATGATGACATGAGCTAGGATGACATGAACTGTGATGACATGAGCTAGGATGACATGAACTGAAATTACATGAGCTAGGATGACAGGAACTATAGCCACATGCATGAACTATGATGACATGAACTATTATTACATGAACTATGATGATATGAACTATAACCATGTGACATGAACTACAGCCAAATGTCATGAACTATGATGACATGAGCTAGGATGACATGAACTGTGATGACATGAGCTAGGATGACATGAGCTAGGATGACATGAACTGTGATGACATGAGCTAGGATGACATGAACTGTGATGACATAAGCTAGGATGACATGAACTATAGCCACATGCATGAACTATGATGACATGAACTATTATTACATGAACTATGATGATATGAACTATAACCACATCATATGAACTATAACAACGTGACATGAACTATAACTACATGACATGAACTTTAACCTCATGACATGAACTATAACTACATGACATGAACTTTAACCTCATGATATGAACTATAACTACATGACATGAACTTTAACCTCATGACATGAACTCTAACCACATAACATGAACTATAACCACATGACATGAACTATAACCACATGACATAAACTATAACCACATAACATGAACTATAACCACATGACATGAACTACAGCCAAATGACATAAACTATGATGACATGAGCTAGAATGACATAAAGTATAGCCATATGACATGAACTACAACCACATGCATGAACTATGATGACATGAAGTATGTTGTCATGAACTATGATATGAACTATAACCACATGACATGAACTATAACCACATTACATGAACTATAACAACATGAAATGAATTATAACCACATGACATTAACTTTAATCTCATGACATGAACTATAACCACATGACATGATCTTTAATCACATGACATGAACATCCACATGACAAGAACTACGACCAAATGACATGAACTACAGCCAAGTGACATGAACTGCTGTCTTAATGACATGAACTGCACAAACAGCGTAGCTACTATGTGTATTCTAATGTATCACTAACAGCTCTGACTTGAAATGCTCTAGTCACTTGTTCAGAATAATCTTCAGAGTCCACATGAAGCCATTATTTTCACAAAAATTGGCGTGTCTGCTTACTCTACAAATTTAGTATATTGCAATTACTCCCGGACATGCCAGGTTATTGTATGTGAGTTGCATATGTCAGATTATCTGTAAGTAACATACACCCAGTTTTAAAGAAACATCAGGCAGACGAACAACACAACATTATAAGTTTACATGTTAACAATCACAAGGCAACATGTTCCATAGAGGTGCAATTTATCATAAAATGTGGTAAATAGAGTTATAAATTATCACAATACAACATGATAAATAGAGTTATAAATTATCGCAAAACATTATAAACAGAGTTATAAATTATCACAAGACAATATGATAAATTGAGTTATAAATTATCACAAGACAACATGATAAATACTTATAAATTATCACAAGACAACATAATAAACAGATGTATAAACTATCACAAGACAATACGTTCAGACAGAATTATAAACTATCATAGACAATAAATTAAACAGAAATATAAACTATTACAAACAACATGACAAATGGGTATAACTATGACAAGACATGATATATGGAGAAAAACTCCATATCACAGAAAATATGTTTAACTATCACAGACAATTTGTTTAACATAATTTTAAACTATGATAAGACAATATCATAAACAGAACTGTCACATAACAACATGATAAACAAAACTATCACAAGACAACATCATAAACACAACTATTACAGACAACATGATAAATAGAACTATCACAAGACAAAATAATAAACAGAACTTTCACAGACATCATAAACAGAACTATTAAAAACAAGATCGTAAAAAAAATTGTAACTAGTACAGACAACATGATAAACAGAAGTATCACAGATATCATAAACAGAGGCTATCACAAGACGACATCATAAACAGAGTCATCACAAGACAACATCATGAAGAGAGTTACCACAAGACAGCATTATAAGCAGAACTATCACAAGACTACATAATAAACAAAACTATCAGAGACATCATAAACACAAATATTAAAGACAAAATTATAAACATAACTATCATGATCATCATAAATAGAACTATCACATGTATCATAAACATAACCATAACAGACATCATAAACAGAACTATCACAGACATCATAAACAGAGCTAACAGAGACATTATAAACAGAACTATCACAGACATCATAAACAGAACTATCACAGACATCATAAACATAACTAACAGAGACATTATAAACAGAACTATCACAGACATCATAAACAGAGCTAACAGAGACATTATAAACAGAACTATCACAGACATTATAAACAGAACTATCACAGACATCATAAACATAACTAACAGAGACATCATAAACAGAACTATCACAGACATCATAAACAGAGCTAACAGAGACATTATAAACAGAACTATCACAGACATCATAAACAGAGCTAACAGAGACATTATAAACAGAACTATCACAGACATCATAAACAGAACTATCACAGACATCATAAACAGAACTATCACAGACATCATAAACTGAACTATCACAGACATCCTAAACAGAGCTAACATATACATTATAAACAGAACTATCACAGACATCATAAACAGAACTATCACAGACATCATAAACATAACTAACAGAGACATTATAAACAGAACTATCACAGACATCATAAACAGAACTATCACAGACATCATAAACATAACTAACAGAGACATTATAAACAGAACTATCACAGACATCATAAACAGAACTATCACAGACATCATAAACATAACTAACAGAGACATTATAAACAGAACTATCACAGACATCATAAACAGAACTATCACAGACATCATAAACAGAACTATTAAAGACAACATCATACAGTGCTGTACGAGGGGGCTTCAAATGAAAATCTTATTTTTATTTATTTATTTTTTTTTTGGGGGGGGGGGGGGGGGGGGGGGTGAATATATTCTGAAAAAGTAAAGAACAAATGTATAATTTTTTATGTAGTCACCACTGTGCTTAATAAAAGTCCTCCAGTGCCGATTAAGTGCTTGAATTCCTGTAGGAAAAAATGCTCTTGGTCGTGTGTGTGACCACTCTGGGGTCACTACTTGAATGTGCCTGACCTGGTCATGAGTAGTCTGTCACAGAAGTCACACCGTTTTGAAACTTCCTACTCCACTAATACACTTGCTGGACTGACAGGATGCATTGCCATACAGGACCTTCATTCGCCGATGAATTTATATAGATTTCACCCCTTCAGTGTTCAAAAACCAGATAACAGAATGCTGCTCCTCTTTGTTGCATGTCAAAAGCGGGGCGGCCATCTTTAAACTGTCCTTATGACATCACTATGTTTGTCTGCACCGTGATTGCCAAATGCTTAACACTCTTTACGTCCTTAACAACAATACTGACAGGTTACAAGACAATGGCATGGTTATTGTAATTTCTATCACACTTTTAAGGTTTTTATTTGAAGCCCCCTTGTATAAATCATAGCCTATTATACCTGGGCATCTGTCTGATCAGGAAGTTGCGACATGAGCTGGGGTGGTGGCGGAAGGACTACTGGCATCTGCGGTGGTTGTGGTGAAGGAGGCAATATTTGTTGTTGTGCTAGTTGGTGTGGTTTGTCTTTCCTCTTGTCCAACTTCTCAGACTTACTCTCCCTCAATGACTTTTCCTTTGGGGGTAGAGCTGGCGGCTGGAGGAAGACAGAGATGACACACAACCTATATATAGTTGATTGCATATCCTTTACAGAACTGTTTGGCTGTTTGTGATTTCTTGGCAAGTTTACGCTCAGTAGTTTGCCATTGCTTTCTAAACGACTAACACTCCTACCTGTAGGAAACCAGCATAAGGCGGGTCTGCTGCCAAATCTTCTGCAGCAGTATTTCAAACGTGGTATGCAGGATTGCAAAATGCACCTGTAAACCCTTCACTCTTCTATATAGAGGCCACACAAGAATGCATGATAACATATGGCATAGGTTCATCATCAATGTTGCTATAACTGTTACATCTAATAGTTTCACAAGATCACAGCAACAGGGAGGCCAACTGACATCAATTTCATAAGGTAACGATAGTCTCATGGTGTGACACCTGCTAAGCCAGTGGTTCTCAACAGGTGGGGATTCCCCCCCCCCCCAGGTGGGAATTTTAGGGTTTCAGAAGGGGGCGTGGGGGGGGGGGGGGGGGAGAGAATTGAGATTATTTCAAGATCGCGTTAACACAAGAATCGATTAATTGATATTGTTTTTCCCTCCATAATTTATGGTTCTGTACTTCTCGCCCTTTTGAAATTTGTCTTATAACATAAGTAGACCCGCAAATCACGTTTTATGTAGACGTCTAGACTTGTTCTAATATGTGTTATTAAATTTAACTTCCATTTTTACGTATACTGTGTAGGGGGGGGGGGGGGGGGGGAGATTTATAGAGAGGAAATACGAAAGGGGGGAATAACGTTCTGAACATATGGTGAAGGGGTGCATGGGCCAAAAAAGGATGAGAACCACTGTGCTGAGCCATGTTCCAGGCACTGAGGTGAGGTGACCAGTTGCCTTTCTCGTCACCTTTGCTTGCCAGACAATTCCCCTAGGTTGGGTCAAACAAAGAGCTGCGCTAATTCTGTCACTGCTGGGGGTTGAACATAGACCACTGTCTGTGCAATGGACCACTGTCTGTGCAATGGACCACTGTCTTGGCAATGGACCACTGTCTTGGTAATAGACTACTGTCTTGGCAATAGACTACTGTCTTGGTAATGGACCACTATCTGTGCAATGGACCATTGTCTGTCTTGGCAATGGACCACTATCTGTGCAATGGACCACTGTCTCGGCAATGAAACACTGTCTTGGCAATGGACCACTGTTTTGGTAATAGACTACTGTCTTGGCAATAGACTACTGTCTTGGCAATAGACTACTGTCTTGGTAATGGACCACTATCTGTGCAATGGACCATTGTCTGTCTTGGCAATGGACCACTATCTGTGCAATGGACCACTGTCTCGGCAATGAAACACTGTCTTGGCAATGGACCACTGTCTTGGTAATAGACTACTGTCTTGGCAATAGACTACTGTCTTGGCAATAGACTACTGTCTTGGTAATGGACCACTATCTGTGCAATGGACCATTGTCTGTCTTGGCAATGGACCACTATCTGTGCAATGGACCACTGTCTCGGCAATGGAACACTGTCTTGGCAATAGACTACTGTCTTGGCAATAGACTACTGTCTTGGCAATAGACTACTGTCTTGGCAATAGACTACTGTCTTGGTAATGGACCACTATCTGTGCAATGGACCATTGTCTGTCTTGGCAATGGACCACTATCTGTGCAATGGACCACTGTCTCGGCAATGGAACACTGTCTTGGCAATAGACTACTGTCTTGGCAATAGACTACTGTCTTGGCAATAGACTACTGTCTTGGCAATAGACTACTGTCTTGGTAATGGACCACTATCTGTGCAATGGACCATTGTCTGTCTTGGCAATGGACCACTATCTGTGCAATGGACCATTGTCTGTCTTGGCAATGGACCACCGTCTTGGCAATGGACCATTGTCCTGTCAATAGACCACTGTCTTGGCAATGGACCACTGTCTGTGCAATGGACCACTGTCTTGGCAATGGACCACTATCTGTGCAATGGACCACTGTCTTGGCAATGGACCAC
Organism: Cepaea hortensis; assembly: GCA_963921405.1. Taxonomy (NCBI): domain Eukaryota; kingdom Metazoa; phylum Mollusca; class Gastropoda; order Stylommatophora; family Helicidae; genus Cepaea; species Cepaea hortensis. Next base: position 59,617,886 of record OY992897.1, on the reverse strand, counting down.
TACCTTGGCAATGGACCACTGTCTTGGCAATGGACCAGTATTGGCAATGGAACACTGTCTTGGCAAAGGATCACTGTCTTGGCAATGGACCGGTCTTGGCAATGGACCACTGTCTGGGAAATGGACCGGTCTTAGCAATGTACCACTGCCTGGGCAATGGACCGGTCTTGGCAATGAACCACTGTCTTGGCAATGGAGCACTGTCTTGGCAATGCACCACTGTCTTGGCAATGGACCACTGTCTGGGCAATGGACCACTGTCTGGGCAATGGACCACTGTCTGGGCAATGCACCACTGTCTGTGCAATGCACCACTGTCTTGGCAATGCACCACTGTCTGTGCAATGGACCACTGTCTTGGCAATGGACCATTGTCTGTGCAATGGATCACTGTCCTGGCAATGGACCACTGTCTTGGCAATAGACCACTGTCCTGGCAATGGACCACTATCTTGGCAGACAAGTGTACTAAACACTTTGCTATTTCAGTTCCTGAACCCAGCAGAGAAGAGTTCAAACAAACATATAAAGGGTTACACCATGCATGCAAATCAAAGGCTTGTAAAAAGCCTAACTACAAGAGCTTAAATAGGAATACAATCATACACAAACTGACAGAAGTACAGAAAATGAGATTTAAACACAAAAACAGAATGGAAACAGGTAAAGAAAAACAATAACCCAAACCAGCATAAAGAATGGAAATATCTACCATGGTAGTTTTAAACTGACTATCATGTCCTCTTGTTTACACAAAGCTGGTTTGCCAAAAGCACAGCAACCGCTTCAGTAAATCATAACATTTGTCCATTTTGTGTGTTAAACAGCTTATGAAACAAACTGTCTCTATCTATCACTTGACCGCATTGTGCAAACAAAAAGTCATAATAGTCAGTTTCAAATTACCATGGTAAACAATGTAAACGTCGAAGAGAAACCTAACATTAGGAGAAGAAGAAGTCAGAACTTACACTGGCTTGAGCGGGAGCTGTGGTGGCAGCGGTGCCCGAGCTGCTGGTGGAGTGGCTGCTGATGCTGTGGTTGTCACTGGGCTTGTTGCTGTACAACGACCGCTGGCCGTGGTTGGGGGTGGAAGCGATGGGTGCAGGCACTGATGAGATGACGTTTGGGTAGCGCATTTGAACAATCCGCTGGCAGGCTGGGGACAGATTGTGTGATATAATACACATGTGAATAATCTTTGGGCAGGCTGGGGACAGACTGTGTGATATATTACTCATGTGAACAATTCGCTGGCGGCTGGAGACAGATTGTGTGATATATTACACATGTGAACAAATCGGCAGGCTGCAGACAGATTGTGTGATATATTACACATGTAAACAATTTGCTGGCAGGTTAAGACATTATGTGATATATTACACATGTGAACAATTCTCTGGCAGATTAGGGACAGATTGCGTAATATATTACACACGTGAATAATCCGCTGGCAGGCTAAGACAGATTGTGTGGTAGATTACATACGTGAACAATCCACTGGTAGGCTGGAGACAGATTGAGATATATTACACATGTGAACAACCCGCTGGCAGGGTGGGGACAGACTGTGATATATTACACATGTGAAAAATCTGCAGGTATGCTGGATCAGATTGTGTTACACATGTGAATAACAATTAGATAACTGTTATATCATATAATTGTTACATCAGATAAACTGTTACAATATACAAAAGTTAAACAGCTGTCATAACATTCAACAAACATACAACAGTCAAACAACTGTCACATTATATAACTGTTACATCAGATAACTGTCACAACATACAACAGGTAACTCTCACAACAAACAGATAACTCTCACAACATCAGATTACTCGCACATCAGATAACTCTCACAACATCAGATAACTCTCCCAACAACAGATAACTCTCACAACATCAGATAATTTTCATTTCAGATAACTCTCACATCAGATAACTCTCACATCAGATAACTCTCACATCAGATAACTCTCACATCAGATAACTCTCACATCAGATAACTCTCACATCAGATAACTCTCACATCAGATAGCTTTCACATCAGATAACTTTCATTTCAGATAACTCTCACATCAGATAACTCTCACGTCAGATAACTCTCACATCAGATAACTCTCACAACATCAGATAACTCTCACAACATCAGATAACTCTCACAATATTAGATAACTCTCACAACATCAAATAACTCTCACATCAGACAACTCTCACATCAGATAACTCTTACGTACGTAAGATAACTCTCACAACATCAGATAACTCTCACAACATCAGATAACTCTCACAACATTAGATAACTCTCACAACATCAGATAACTCTCACATCAGATAACTGTCATAACAGACAGCAGTCTGATAACTGTCACAACATCAGATAACTGTCACGACAATCTGATAACTCTCACAACATACAACAGTCTGATAACAGCATCACCGTTTGATCAAGTAAACACTCAGAAGACAGCAAAGACCAGTGTGCCATCCACAAACAGACACAGACTACACGCCAGTAGACGAGCATGCAATACTTGCCATCTTGGAAAACCCTCTCCACATTCAACCCGTAAGTAGCACAAGTTTCATAGTAGGAACAACGTTTCAGATCATTGGCCAGTTTTCTAGCTCTGGTGTCATCGATAACTCGAGGATTGCTCTCGCTGATGGCATCTGTAAGCAAGGTTAAACAACATGTCACATCAATTACATCAACAGATCCCACAGCAAATAAAACACATTTTTAACCAATCAATTTGTTGAACAATTCTCTTATTACAATAGCCCATACAGACTCAATTCTTCATCTGTTCCCATGTTTCATAAACTGTGCGGATGCTGAGGTCGTAGGTTCAACCCCTACACATGTGATTTGGACTAAAATTTTGACTTCTTGTTCTTGACTTGAGAACATAAATTACAAGTACCTCAGTAGTCGGAGTGAGTTCGCCTGATGGCAAGGGACGCTGGTAATAGGAGAAAGCTAATCCACATGCAAAAATAAGTCCAGTGCTACTAGAAGTAGTAGCAAATGTATGGACTACACTCAAGTTCAAAGCGATCGAGCGCACATACAAAAATGTGTCATACAAAATCATTTGGCCCTATACAATAACACAATGGTTTAGACAGAACTGTAATAGAAGGCATGGTTCCTGGAAGAAGAGGAAATCAGCACCAAGGGGAACACAGGAAATTAAAGGCACGTTGGGCACGGAACTACATAAGACAGGGGAACTGGCAAAGAGAGTCTTTCCTGAGGTCAATGATGGGAGTGGAATTCTGCAAAGAACGTAGAACGTGATGATGGTGATTATGATGGTGGTAGTGGTGATGGTAGTGGTGATGGTGGTGGTGATGGTGGTGGTGTTGGTGATGGTGATGATGATGATGATGATGACGATGACGATGGTGATGGTGGTGGTGGTGATGATGACGGTGATGGTGATGATGATGATGATGATGACAACGCCGATGACGATGACGACAACGATGACGATGACTGATATTATTAACTATATACGAGGTCATTTAAATACTCCCCTTTCACCATGCATGCTACAATTATTGCAGTCAATCACTTTCACCCATTCACTGAGCAGATGTCATGTACGACATTCATTCACATTAATAGTCTCCTTGTCATCTGTGTTTCGCATTATGAAGAGAAATATTTGAAACGTCCTTTGACAACAAGCACACAACATCCACGAGTCCAGAAGCCTTTAAACTTCTTCTTCTTCTTCTTCTGCGTTCATCCGGAGTTTTTTCGGACGTGATTGCGTTGTGCCTGTTTAGAGCAGAGCTGCATTCTTGCGCCGTTAGGCCGACACATCCGACTTCTGTGGGCATTTGTTGACCAGGTTAACCTTCCCGGTCATTAAACTTCATGATATTAGACACATGTGCTCATTTTTTCATCCCAAGTGCACCAAGTTCTGAGGATCTGTTCTGTCCTGTAATGCTATTCACACATGGAGGTTACCTGTACTTCTAACTTGTATCCCGTCAACAACTCAGGCACTGACCTTTCATCCTGAACCATTCTACCAGCCTTTAATGCACATGATTAGCACATATACAACTGGGGGAATAACTTTCAACCATCATGTATGAGGGTAAGTTAATAAGTAAGTCACAAATGGCTGTAGAAAAATAACTAAATATGATAACATCTTGAAACCAGTTTATTTTTATACATACATTGTCCCTTTATTTCTTAACATAATTTCCACCACCATTGATGCACTTATCCTATAGTTTTATCAGTTCTCCCAAACCGACTGCATAGATCTGTGTGCCCTGTTCTCATTTATCTGCCATCCCACAGAACTGTGTGACTTACTTATTGACTCACCCTCGTAACTTTTTCTACCCAACTATGCACTGCTTTACTGGAAATCGCTAGGGGCTAAGTCCACTGAAAACCCACCTTGGCAGGAGACATTTTGCAAATGACGCCGAAATTGAATGTGAAGTGAAAACCTGGTTTAGAAAACAAAGCACGCAGTTCTATGCAACCGGTTTGGGAGAACTGATAAAAATATGGGATAAGTACATCAATGTTGGTGGAAATCATGTTGAGAAATAAAGGGACAATGTATGTATACAAATAAACTAGTTTCAAGATGTTATCATATTTAGTTATTTTTCTACAGCCATTTGTGACTCACTTATTAACTTACACTCGTAATTTGGCCCCAGACTTATCGTCCAGGAATCATCCCTTCTATTGAGTGATTGACTGACTGGCACCTAGCCGTCCGAACAGACAACAATAGTTTGTGCTTAAAAAAGGCATAACTACAACTCATAGCGGGGATCAGGGATGGAGATATACCTCTCTTTAGCACAAAGCCTGGGCTGAATTGTAGAGACCATGTGTAGCCCATGCATTATGATCCTTCTCTTGATTTGCCTAGTTTACTCTATGTTTGAATGTTTGTACAATGTTCCGCGGTTGTTGTAGCGTGAACTGCACATTCGGAATGATGGCGGTCAGCCTGTCGCTTGGAATTGACTGGATTGCCTTTTCGGTTCAAGAGTGCATTTTTCTCAGAGACTCCTGGGGGTCATCGCTGGAGCTACGGTGTTCGTGCTTTGTGCGATGCTTTCAGCGGGTCGCCCTGCCGAAAGGGACCAAGCCATATAGGATAAATCCCTAGGCAATGAAGTCGATCCTTTTGACTTTTAATGTAGTAATGATAAGTAATATGTGGCTGCTAGTTCTCTAGTGATTGCCGTTTCCATCGACGATGAAGTGTATTTTCCGTGGAGGACTTTTGTGTTGGCATTCTGGCGGCGGCATTATACACAGTGTACCTGTGCGGGCTGTTGGCTTGTTGAGACTCCTGTCTATTCCACTTTTCACATTGGGCAGTGAGTAGCATTTCATGTGGTATTCATTGGCACAGGAACAGAGCATAATGGGAACGACCCGTTGCCGTGAAGTTGGAACCACGACTAACGACTAACTAACTAGATTACTCTAGAGGAACGGTAACACAAATACATCTTGAACAAGACAAGCAGAAGCTAGCGGATCAAAAAGCAATGCTCTAACTGTCCGCCTGTCGGAGCTTCGATCATAGACCAGTTGCCAACCAAGGCTTAGGGCCTGGTCTGCCCTGCCATGACATTTAGTCTTTAGGTTGAATTTCCTCGAACTAGGATCAGGCTTGTACCCTCCCCTTTGCACCCCCCTGCCCGAAGCCGTTGGCATAACAATGTCGGATTTGATGAGCGCCATCCAACATTCAGTGCTAACGGAAAGCAGTACCATCCACTGTCATACGGCAGCTCAGTTACATCTGACTAAGACCTGACAATCATGCCTTCCATGACTGTTCTGTCTAAACCACAGAGAGGATGTCAACAACAATCACGTTTATCTGGGGCAATCTCCACAAGTGGAGACATTTCATACGAGTATGCACATGTGAGACGGTTACCTTGAGTCCCGACCAGGATCAGGGGAATCTCCTTGGTGTCTCGGTACTGCCTCATCTTGGCGTAGTGGCTGTGCACTGCCTGGAAGCTCATCTCATTCTCCAGGCTGAAGACCAGGATCACCGCATCCACCCAGTGTGTCAGCTAGAATCATATACACATACACATATCAAGTATCATCATCATCTTCATCACCATTATTTCATCTTCATCACCATCATTTCACCACAGACACTGATAATTCTAGGAGACTGACTTCCTCCGATGTGAACTAACATGTACAATAATTCTAGGAGACTGACTTCCTCCGATGTGAACTAACATGTACAATAATTCTAGGAGACTGACTTCCTCTGATGTGAACTAACATGTACAATAATTCTCTGATGTGAACTAACATGTACAATAATTCTAGGAGACTGACTTCCCCTGATGTGAATGTGAACTAACATGTATGATAATTCTAGGAGACTGACTTCCCCTAATGTGAACTAACATGTACAATAATTCTAGGAGACTGACTTCCTCCGATGTGAACTAACATGTACAATAATTCTAGGAGACTGACTTCCTCTGATGTGAACTAACATGTACAATAATTCTCTGATGTGAACTAACATGTACAATAATTCTAGGAGACTGACTTCCCCTGATGTGAATGTGAACTAACATGTATGATAATTCTAGGAGACTGACTTCCCCTAATGTGAACTAACATGTACAATAATTCTAGGAGACTGACTTCCCCTGATGTGAACTAACATGTACAATAATTCTAGGAGACTGACTTCCCCTAATGTGAACTAACATGTATGATAATGATTTTATATATATATAAACCTGGTCCTCCAGGTTGGGGGTTGAAGCGTGGGGTTAACATCCCCACCTTTGTAAAAACCAATTTTTGTTACGAAACAGATACATGAGTTCGTAGACCCCGAGGTAGACCAAGAAGACAGTGGAGAGATAATACATATACAGACCTACAAGCACTTGGAATCAACGACTGGCAAGAGAAGATCCACCAGAGAGACGAATGGAGATGGATTGTATCTGCAGCAAAGAACCTCAATGGCTCGGAACGCTGAAGAAGATATATATATATATATATATATATATATATATATATATATATATATATATATATATATATATATATATATATATATATATATATGTGTGTGTGTGTGTGAGTAATATAATCAAAGATATGGAAACTAATCACTAGAAAAATGAATCCAGAAAATTTTTTAAAGAACTGAAGTCAATGAAACGAGGGCACCAACAAAACACATATGGTTTAAAAGACAAAAATGGGAATATGATAAATACCAATGAGGAAATGTGCAACATATGGAAAGAATATTTTGTTGAATTACTAAATTGTGAAGCTCCAAGTAACATTTTCCCACAGGAAGAGGTTCTAACATGCGAACCACAAATTGAAGAAATCCTATATGTAATCACACGACTTAAAAACAATAAGGCAACTGGGACCGATGGAATTGCTGCTGAATTTATAAAGGCAGGTGGCCATGCATTACATCTAAAGCTATACGAACTAATAATAAAAATCTGGAGGACAGAAGAATTACCCCATGACTGGAAAGAGTCATTATTTATACCTATCTTTAAGAAAGGAGACAAGTTCCAATGTGAAAATTATAGAGGAATATCACTACTATCCACAAGCTATAAGATACTATCCGCAGTATTACTAAATAGACTAAAACCATATTCAGAAGACATATTAGGTGACTACCAGGCGGGTTTTAGACAAAACAGATCAACAATAGATCAGATATTTATCTTACGACAAATAGCCGAGAAAAATTGGGAATATAAAAGAGATCTCCATAACATTTTTGTGGATTTTAAAAAGGCTTATGATAGTGTCCATAGGAATAGTCTATGGAATGCTATGCAGGAATTTGGAATACCAAGGAAGTTAATCAACATAACCAGACTATGCATGAAAGATACTTATAATATAGTATCATATAAAGGCAGGAAATCAGACCCTTTCCAAATAACATCTGGCTTGAAACAGGGTGATGCACTATCGCCGCTACTCTTCAATCTGGCTCTAGAGAAAGTTGTAAGGAAGGTAAAGGAGGAATGTGATATTGGAGGAACATCCAAGCTGCTTGGTTATGCAGATGATATAGATATTATAGGGCAAAGTGAACAAAAGACATTGGAAATATTGACTCACTTAAAGGAAAAAGTCCAACAGATGGAGCTGGTTATCAACCAAGATAAGACAGAATATATGGTAATTTCAAGAGACGGAATGGCTAAAAACTCTGGCCACATACAAATAGATAATATGACCATTAAAAGAACGGAAACATACAAATGCCTGGGTACAATCTTCAACTGCTCCAACATCATAAGGGAAGAAATACAAACTAGAATCAACTCTGGAAATAAGATATACTATGCACTACAACATCTACTAAAATCAAATGCGCTATCTCGTAACACCAAAATCACAATATACAAAACACTGATCAGACCAGTTGTGCTGTATGGCTCTGAAACCTGGAGTACAACGAAAGGAGACGAAGCCTTGTTACAAACCTTTGAGAACAAAATTTTAAGACGCATCTTTTGACCCATTAGGGATACACAAAGTGGAGAGTGGAAAAGAATAAGTAACAAAGACATTTATGATCTGTTTAAGTCCCCGCTAATCACTGGTATCATGAAGGCTAGTAGACTACAATGGCTGGGGCATATAGAAAGAATGGAAGATAATAGGGAAACAAAACTCGCTTACACTCGGGAAATAAATGACCATAGACCCCGAGGTAGACCAAGAAGGCGGTGGAGAGATAATACATATACAGACCTACAAGCACACTTGAAATCAACGACTGGCAAGAGAAGGTCCACCAGAGAGACGAATGGAGACAGATTGTATCTGCAGCAAAGAACCTCAATGGCTCGGAACGCTGAAGAAGAAGAAGAATATATATATATATATATATATATATATATATATATATATATATATATATATATATATATATATATATATATATATATACACACACACACACAGTGGAACCTCGCTTAACGAGCATAATTCATTCCAGAATCATACTCGTAAAACGAAACACTAATTAAGCGAAACAGTTTTTCCCATACAAATTAATGTAAAATACGATAATGCGTTCCATGCCGAAAAAATACTAAAAATATTTAGCCTGCTCTTCTGGACTTTACACTTCTTGAAGACTCATGGAGTTTCTGAATGGTAAACAAGCAGCGGTTTAATTTTCAAATCGCCACTTGCATTGGCACAAAACAGCAGCATGAGACGGTCTTTCATTGGCTTGTGGCTGGGTAATGCATTCGCCTCTGCTGTTATATAGGTTCGCTTCGGCATCTTTTTCCAAAAGAGACCCGTTTCGTCACAACTGAAAACCTGTTGCAGCAGGTAACCCTCAGAATCTATGAGTTTCTTGAAGTCGCCGATGAAGTTCTCTGCTGCCTTTGCGTTGGAGCTTGCTGTTTCACCGTGCCTCACAACGCTGTGGATGCCGGTTCTTCTCTTAAACTTCTCGAACCACACACGACTTCCCTTAAATACTTCTTCTTCAGCCGTTATTCTTCTTAACGAGGTCGGCGAAAATCACTTTCACCTTCTCACAAATGATGTTCTCATTAATAGTGTCACCATGCAGTTGCTTTTCGTTTATCCATATGAGAAGCAACCTCTCAACATCATCAAGAATACATCACCGTTGCATAGATATTCTTGTCACTGCCTTTGAAGCATCTACCTCCTGAATCTTGTCCTTGTTCTTGAGGATAGTGCAAATCGTTGATGTCGACCGATTGTATGTGCGTGCTAGATCAGCCACGCTCACACCTCGTTCTCGCTTTTCAATGATTTTACATTTCATTTCTACGGTTATTGTTATTCTCTTAAGGCTGTCTCCTTGCAGCTTTTTCTTCGGGGACATTTTTGCAAGGGTTATTAAACTTTGCAGGTGCACAATTCGGGACTTCTCCTCCCCTTGTCACTCGTTATGCGAAACGTCCCTCGTTAAGCAGTTAAGCAATTCATTTTTTTACAATTTATTTTGCTCGTTATGCGAATTACTCATTATGAGAGGTGCTCGTTAAGCGAGGTTCCACTGTGTGTGTATATATATATATATATATATATATATATATATATATAAGATATATATATATATATATATATATGGGCAGGCAGACAGACTGACACACAAATCACTGCTTATATCTTATGTATCTATTGTATTACACACCTATAACAGTTACAGCATCCAACCAATGTGTCAACTACAACAATATATCACTTCACCACTGACAGATGTGTTACTCCCTAGCCAATCAGCTGGTAGAATTTAATACTCCCTAACCAATCAGCTGGTAGAGTTTAATACTGCCTAGCCAATCAGCTGGTAGAGTTTAATACTGCCTAGCCAATCAGCTGGTAGAGTTTAACACTGCCTAGTGAATCAGCTGGTAGATTTTAATACTCTCTAGTCAATCAACTGAGGGACGAGACTCAGCAGAAGTGTGTGTACACAAAGTACACAGAGAACAACTCTCACGAAGACCAACTTTTTGTATCTAAAATCTGGCACTGATCAGGATGTATTATATCATATAAAAATTAGAACAAAGTTGGTTACCTGCATTTCTGGGATACCACCTTCATCTCGAATCAACAGGAGGTAACTCTGACTATCAATAATCACTTCCTTCTTAAATCGGCCACCTGTTTCAGGGATACAAAAGTGGATAAATTACTTAAAACCAACAGAAGCCAGATATACTCACACACACACACACAATATCAAGATGTAATACAAACACACACATGACATAGCAACACATCATTTATAACAAGTACAATGTGTCACTGTCTTACAGATACTGTTGCTTCAATCACGACAGTGCTTGCTCTACAGCAAGATTCACATATACTGGCTTGAAGTATTTCATCAGTTTATCATAGCATTTAGCATTTCATTTCTTGTGTTCTTCTTTCAAAGGCAGTACATCACACATATGAGCTGCGTTAGCATAGATGGCTTGTGCTGGTCTGGTAGTTGTTTCGAAACCCCCTCAAGGCTGGCAATTTTTTTAAAGGCCACATGTCCCCAGGATCAACCCAGCCTCATGTGACCAAGCTATCCAGATATTTACTTCTTTGCCTTCCCCTTTTTATTTTCCCCTCAATCTTGCCAGTTGTCACCAAGTTCTCTAGTTTATTTCTTCTCCTACAATGCCCTAAAAATTGTGAATGTCTATGTCTCATTTCTCTAATCAGTTAACGGTTCTCATTTGCTTCTTGTAGTACATTGGTTTTTTCGGTGTTTCCTCAGAAACCACATTTCCACTGCCATTAGATGTTATTCAGTTTGTTTAGCACGTCTTCTGATATCCACTTCTTTTCCTTGTTTCTATGAGCGCCCATCAATACCTGTCAACACATAAAGCCACACCTGGACAGAGGAGAGACTTGTATTGTTGAAGTGGTCAGTGATCAAGTGACAGAGAGGAACCAGGTACCCACCTTCAGGTGACTCTTCCTGCATGTAGGAGCCGGTCAGATAGCGATGGACCAAGGCCGACTTGCCACTCTGTACACTGCCCAGAATACCCTAGACCGAGAGAATAAGGTTTGTCTTGTTATGTGCTGTCATGGCTCTGATTTATCAGTCACAATAATATAACACATAATAATCAGACATCATTACATAAAACATAATTATACATCATTCTGTAGAACATAATAATGTTACATCATTGCAAAACATAATAATTATACATCATTACATAACACAGAATTATACATCATTATGTAAAACATAATAATGATAAATCATTACATAACATGTAATGATCATATATCATTACATAATACATAATAATTATACATTAAGACATAATAATCATACATCATTACACAACATATAATAAGCATACATCACTGATAACTACAGCAGACAAACTTCCCTTCATGTATGATAATTCTAGGGACTGACTTCCCTTGATGTGAACTAACATGTATGGCAACTCTAGGAAAATTACTTCTGTTGATGTGAACTAACATTTATCTCAACTCTGGGAAACTGACTTCCCTGGATGTGAACTAACATGTATGATAATTCTAGGAAACTGACTTCCCTTGATGTGAACTAACATGTATGGCAACTCTAGGAGACTGATTTCATTTGATGTGAACTAACATGTATGGCAACTTTAGGAGACTGACTTCATTTGATGTGAACTAACATGTATGGCAACTTTAGGAGACTGACTTCCCTTGATGTGAACTAACATGTAAGTCAACTCTGGGAGATTGACTTCCCTTGATGTGAACTAACATGTATGGCAACTCTAGGAGACTGACTTCCCTTGATGTGAACTAACATGTAAGTCAACTCTGGGAAATTGACTTCCCTTAATGTGAACTAACATGTAAGTCAACTCTGGGAGATTGACTTCCCTTAATGTGAACTAACATGTAAGTCAACTATGGGAGATTGACTTCCCTTGATGTGAACTAACATGTATGGCAACTCTAGGAGACTGACTTCCCTTGATGTGAACTAACATGTATGGCAACTCTAGGAGACTGACTTCCCTTGATGTGAACTAACATGTATGGCAACTCTAGGAGACTGACTTCCCTTGATGTGAACCAACATGCAAGGCAACTCTGAGAGATTGACTTCTCTTGATGTGAACTAACATGTATGGCAACTCTAGGAAACTGAATTCCCCTGATGTGAACTAACATGTATGGCTGCTCTAGGAGGCTGACTTCCCTTGATGTGAACTAACATGTATAGCAATTCTAGGAGAATTACTTCTGTTGATGTGAACTAACATTTATATCAACTCTGGGAGACTGACTTCCCTGGATGTGAACTAACATGTATGATAATTCTAGGAAACTGACTTTTCTTGATGTGAACTAACACGTATGGCAACTCTAGGAGACTGACTTCATTTGATGTGAACTAACATGTATGGCAACTTTAGGAGACTGACTTCCCTTGATGTGAACTAACATATAAGTCAACTCTGGGAGATTGACTTCCCTTGATGTGAACTAACATGTATGGCAACTCTAGGCGACTGACTTCCCTTGATGTGAACTAACATATAAGTCAACTCTGGGAGATTGACTTCCCTTGATGTGAACTAACATGTATGGCAACTCTAGGCGACTGACTTCCCTTGATGTGAACTAACATGTATGGCAACTCTAGGAGACTGACTTCCCTTGATGTGAACTAACATGTATGACAACTCTAGGAGACCGACTTCCCTTGATGTGAACTAACATGTATGGCAACTCTAGGAGACTGACTTCCCTTGATGTGAACCAACATGTAAGGCAACTCTGAGAGATTGACTTCTCTTGATGTGAACTAACATGTATGGCAACTCTAGGAAACTGAATTCCCCTGATGTGAACTAATATGTATGGCTGCTCTAGGAGGCTGACTTCCCTTGATGTGAACTAACATGTATAGCAATTCTAGGAGAATTACTTCTGTTGATGTGAACTAACATGTATAGCAATTCTAGGAGAATTACTTCTGTTGATGTGAACTAACATGTATGGCAACTAGGAGACTGACTTCCCTTGATGTGAACTAACATGTATGGCAACTCTATGAGACTGACTGTATGGCCGCTCTAGGAGACCAACTTCCTTTGATGTGAACTAACATGTATGAAAATAGCAGACAAACTTCCCTTGATATCAACTAAATATGACAACTCTAGAAGACTGACTTCCTTTGATATCAACTAAGTATGACAACTCTAAGAAACTGACTTCCCTCATTGTGAACTAATATATGTATGACAACTCTAAGAGATTTAACTTCCCTTGATGTAAACAAAAACTGACAACTCTAGGGTACTTTAACACATGAATATGGCCACTCTAAGAAACAACTTATGTAAAATTATCAGTAGATGACACGCACATAAAACACATTCACGCTTACAAGTTTCAGATCTGGCACTGAACGACTCAACGTCCATTCCTGGCTGTTGACAAATGAATCTGAAACAGAGGTAAAACACATATTTACACATAAGACAAATAACGCACAGAATATCAGCACCACACATTTTAGTGTGACCATATTCAAATTATAAGAAAGAATAGTGGCCTACAGATGTGAGGCAGTGCCCGAATATTTGTAAAAGTTGTCTAGATGTTACTGGAATTATATCAATGAATTGTCAACTATCATTGGCACCTTGCCGTCTTGACAGACAATAGTTTGTGCTCTAAAAAGGCATAATAACTTTTAACTATGGCGGTAGCGAGTGTGACTGATAAGGCCAATTTGCGCTGTAAATGTTCGTTCACATTGGGTGCATGTGAACACGTGGTCATTTCCACCATCATGCACCATCTTACGTCTCAAACGCTTGGTGTGTGACTTTTCTGCAATAATTTTCTCCTTTGACTTTATTCCATTTCTGATATTTGCCCTCCACGCAACACGTTCAGCGGCGACTTGCTCCCAATGTGCATTATCAATGCCTGTATCAATCATGTCCCGCTTACACACATCTTTGTATCGTAGTAGAGGCCGACCCTGAGATCTCTTACCCATCTGTAATTCACCAAAAAAGATATCCTTTGGTATTCTACCATCATCCATCCTCCTAAGATGTCCTATCCATCTAAGTCTACGAAGACTGAGCATGGAATAAACTGTCACACAACCTGATCTTTCCAATACTTCAGTATTTGTGATTTTGTCTTGCCACTTAATACCAAGAATTCTTCGCAGACACCGCATATGAAAGCTGTTTAAATTATTCTCTTGGTGTGAGTAAGTTGTCCAGGTTTCACTGCCATAGAGAAGAGTACTAAGGACACAGGCTTGATAGACAAGGACTTTTGTTTTGGCAGTAAGCTTCCTGTTCTCCCAGACTCTTTTTCTTAACCTGTTCATTGTTGTTGCTGCCTTACCAATCCGGATGTTGATTTCCTGATCTAGGGATAATTTGCTATTTACCACTGATCCTAGATATGTAAAATGGTCTACTATCTCTAGTTCGGCGTCGTCAATAAAGATTGATGGTACCCCATGTGCACCTTGTGACATAATCTGTGTCTTCTTTTTGCTAATTGTTAAACCAAATTCAGAACAAGCATTGGAGAATGCAGATAGTAGACATTGCAATTCTTCCTCAGAGTGGGTCGTAACTGCAGCATCATCTGCAAAAAGCAACTCTCTGATCAGTACCCTCCTAATTTTGGTCTTAGCCTTCAATCTCTGAGCATTGTAGAGGCCGCCATCTGAGCGTGAGTGAATGTATATACCACCATCCTGATCACGAAATGCATATTTCAGTAGAAGTGAAAAGTATATTCCAAAGAGGGTGGGAGCTAGTACACAACCTTGCTTAACTCCACTCTTGATTTCAAATTCTTCAGAAGTTGTCAACTACAAGAACTATTTCTGTATCGTACGCACTCAACATTGACATGAAAACTCTTTAGACAGTCCAGTCAGTACTGGTACCAGGCCATCTTGAGAGGAGATAGTTTGTTACATTGTGCTTAAAAAAGGCATAATAACTACAATCCTTGGTGGGTGACCATGGATGGAGCTATAACTCTCCACAGCACAAGCTCGGGCTGAATTGTACAGACCATAAGTTGTCCATGCAGCATGATCCCTCTCTCTGCCTGCCTAATTTACTCCAAGGGAAAGGTAACACAAATACATCTGGAACAAGACAAGCTGCAGGAGCTTCGATCCTAGACCAGTTGCCGACCAAAGCTTAGGGCTTGGTATGCCCTGCCATGACATTTAGTCTGTGGGCTGCATTTCCTCGCACTAGAATAAGGCTTGTACCTCCCAGTTGCGCTCCTCCGCACGAAGCTGTTGGCATAAAGTGGTGTGTCGGGTTTGGTAAGCGCCTTCCAACATTCAGGACTAACAGAAAGCAGGTAGTAGCGTCTACTGTCATACAGTAGCTCAGTCATATCTAAGACCTAACATTCGGCGCTAACAGAAAGCAGGTAGTATCGTCTACTGTCTTACAGTAGCTCAATCATATCTGACTAAGACCTGACTCATGTCCGACCAGTAACTAATAAAGTGAAGGTCCCTTTTACACGCCTGGGACGCAATGGGCATATGGTGCTAGTCTTATACAGGGTTTGCAGTGCTTGAAAATATTCCAAGTTTTGTATTTACCTATTATGTTGCATGAACTTTATAGAGGGTGACTACAAAACTTGGACCGGCAATATTTTCAGACACTGCACAGTCATTAAAAACACCCTATATTTGTCTGGACCTAACGGCAGTCAGTGACTGATGTGGTTGGTATCACACCGGCCGCCTTTACTTCTCAAGACATTTTCTGGTACCCATTTTCTGTTGGGTCAACCTGGCAGCTTGGGTCAATTTTACGTTGGGTCAACCCGGCAGCTTGGGTCAATATTATGTTGGGTACCTGGCAGCTTGGGTCAATTTTATGTTGGGTCAAACCGGCAGCTTGGGTCAATTTTATGTTGGGTCAACCCAGCAGCTTGGGTCAATTTTATGTTGGGTCAACCTGGCCGCTTGTGTCAATTTTATGTTGGATCAACCTGGCAGCTTGGATCAATTTTACGTTGGATCAACCTGGCAGCTTGGGTCAATTTTACGTTGGTTCAACCGTGCAGCTTGGGTTAATTTTACATTGGGTCAACCCGGCAGCTTGAGTCAATTTTACATTGGGTCAACCCGGCAACTTGGGTCATTTTATGTTGGGTCAACCCAGCAACTTGGATCAATTTTATGTTGTGTCAACCCAGCAGCTTGGGTTAATTTTATGTTGGGTCAATCTGACAGCTTGGGTCAATTTTATATTGGGTCAATCCGGCAGCTTGGGTCAATTTTATGTTGGGTCAACCCGGCAGCTTGGGTCAATTTTATGTTGGGTCAACCCGGCAGCTTGGGTCAATTTTATGTTGGGTCAACCCGGCAGCTTGGGTCAATTTTATGTTGGGTCAACCCGGCAGCTTGGGTTAATTTTTTTTTTTTATTTTATGTTGGATCAAACCTAAGCCTGCACAGGCAGGTCAGCGTGACCGAATAGATAAGAACACGTGTTCAACCCCTACACCAGACAGTCGGACTAAAATGCTGACCTATCGTTCTTGACTTGGGGACGTAAATTACAAGTACCTCTGAAGTCGGAGTGGGTTCGCCTGATGGCGAGGGACACTAGTAATAGGTAAAGCTAATCCACACACACAATTCAGTCCAGCACTACTTGAAGTAGTGTGTATAGACTATGCTTGAGTACAAAGCGAGCGAGCACAACAAAATAAAAGACTGCACAGGCGAGTGTCTAGCCGCTCCGCTACGCTACCATGGCTCTGCAGTCCGGTCAGATTCATCGATATTCTGAACCAACTATGTGAGCAAATGCACTGTGCTGTACAGGACACTGTAGGAAACTGGATACAGGACAGAACTAGAGATCTATAATAATGTACTTCTTCTTATTGTCCAAGCCAGGTGGCAATGGTCTCTATGTCTGTCAACAGCCTTCTGTCTCATGTACTGGCTCGTTTCTTCACTTATTCAGTCTTCAGTGGAGATTTGTTCGCAACATAGACGAGCAATATCTCTTGCGGGCGGAATCTCGCTGGTCGCGTGATCCGTACTGAAGATGGTGTCAGGCAGGGAGTTTGACGGTAGTACACTCTTTTATAGGGCCAGACACTTACGACTGACAGATGTACACGCTCATACAGGTCCAGACACTTGATTTGAGGCACTCAGCTGAGGGATATGGATGAACGTCTCTAAGTCAAATCCCCCAGATGTGAGGGCCTGGCCGCTACTCACCTCCTGCTCTTGGAGGTCTGATGCTGAGCCGCCAGCATCTGCAGCTTACCTTGTTCCAGACGTATTGGTTATCCTTTCCTCTGGAGATAACAAGGCAAGGCCGAGAGAGGGATCATGCTGCATGGGCAACACATGTTCTCTGAATTCATGCCCAGTCAAAGGTATTGGTCACCTTTTTCTCTGGAGAAAACAAGGCAAGGCCGAGAGAGGGATCATGCTGCATGGGCAACACATGTTCTCTGAATTCATGCCCAGTCAAAGGTATTGGTCACCTTTTTCTCTGGAGAAAACAAGGCAAGGCCGAGAGAGGGATCATGCTGCATGGGCAACACATGTTCTCTGAATTCATGCCCAGTCAAAGGTATTGGTCACCTTTTTCTCTGGAGAAAACAAGGCAAGGCCGAGAGAGGGATCATGCTGCATGGGCAACACATGTTCTCTGAATTCATGCCCAGTCAAAGGTATTGGTCACCTTTTTCTCTGGAGAAAACAAGGCAAGGTCGAGAGAGGGATCATGCTGCATGGGCAACACATGTTCTCTGAATTCAAGCCCAGGCATTGTGCGATGGAATTCTAGCTCTACTTCCAATCCACATACTTTTATCCATAAAGACGGCAAGGTGCCACTATGTCAATCTTCTTATATTTCATGCCAAATGTCATTAGTCATCATGTCTGTCCACAGCTTTCTGTTTCATTTGATAATGATGAGGACAATAAACCTCTGCTTAATCTCTCTCTCTCTCTCTCTCTCTCTCTCTCTCTCTCTCTCTCTCTCTCTTTCTCTCTGTCAATCCCTTTCATTTTGACAATGTTTTCCTGTTTTTCCTATGTGAATGTAACATGCACAATTGATGGATGAAAGATGTTCTCTCTGTGTGCGCGCACGTTTGTGTTTGTGAGAGAGAGAGAGAGAGAGAGAGAGAGAGAGAGAGAGAGAGAGAGAGAGAGAGAGAGAGAGAGAGAGAGAGAGAGAGAGAGAGAGAGAGAGAGAGAGAGCAAACATTGTTTCCAAAGGGCTAAAATTTGGCTACGCATGCCCTTCTGACATTCTGCCCTTCTCATCTCTCTGCTTTCATACATTATTTTATTCATACTTCAATTATTAGACAACGACAACAACAGAAACAATATTCATTACAAACGCATGGAAAATGTGTAATAATCAATAATACGCGACTCACTAAAACTAATTTTTTACATGGCAATTATAATTAGCTTCGGTAGATGTAACTTACCACAGTTAGGAGAATAAGGTAGATATAACGTACCATAGTTATAAGAATGTTTATTATGCTAGCTGTCCTTTGAGATAATTATAATTATAATTAGTTTTGTTTTTGTTTGGGAGTGAGGAAGAGAGAGAGAGAGAGAGAGAGAGAGGGGGGGGGGGGGGGGGGGGAAACACACAGAGAGAGAGGGAGAAAGAGGGTAGAGACAAACAGGGCAAATGAATGAATGTGTATGTGTGTTTTCCTGCATGCATGCGTGCATGTGAGAGAGAGACTCTGGTGTTGTGTGTGTGTGAAAGAGAATGTGAGTATATATGTGGTGTGTTACAGCCTATGAGTACAGAGTCACACACAAATCACAGCTGATCAACCGATAGGGACACCATCAATCACTAGATGAGGCACTTGTGGCCTCAATGTGAAAGCACATATTGCTAATTATGCCCCTGAAATAAACACTTGGGACGGCGCAGGAAGAGCACATACAGCTAATTGCATCGACTTCTGTATGGCAGGAACATGAACCATGATGTTATCATCACAGTCACTTCATCCACTCAAGTGCCAGCACTTGCAACAACTGCATGACACCCACGAGGGTGTGCAACTACAGGCGACTGCTTCAGCTGCCAATGAGAAAGGCTGTTCTAGCCGGCACAAACTGCAGCACCCAGATTGTCTAGCATGGGAGTGTCTGATGTGTAGTGACATTGTCCAACCTAACATAACATATACAACATAAAATAATGTAATATATCTAGCATCATTCATCCAACACAATTTTTGCTCTTTTTTATTATAATGTCATTGTACACATGTGCAACTTTTAGTGAATATGTGTGAAATGTGTGCATGCGTGTCAGATAGAGATGTATGGCAGGAGTGGACAATGCTATCAAAAATGTATGTATACACCACTTTTTATAGTTGTTTATATTCACAGGTGCGCAACACGACATTTTATGATACAAATGATGTGAGAGAGAACTAATGTTCAATGGTACAAGTTATGTTTCACAGGTGCGCAACACAACATTTTATGATACAAATGATGTGAGAGAGAACTAATGTTCAATGGTACAAGCTATGTTAGAAAGAAATAATGTTCTATGGTACAAGTGATGTGAAAGAGAACTAATGTTCTAGGGTACAATTGATGTTAGAAAAAACTAATGTTCCAGGGTACAACTGATGTTAGAAAGAAATAATGTTCTATGGTACAAGTGATGTTGAGAGAGAACTAATGTTCTAGGGTACAATTGATGTTAGAAAAAACTAATGTTCCAGGGTACAACTGATGTTAGAAAGAAATAATGTTCTATGTTACAAGTGATGTGAGAGAGAACTAATGTTCTAGGGTACAATTGATGTTAGAAAGAAACAATGTTCTATGGTACAAGTGATGTGAGAGAGAACTAATGTTCTAGGGTACAATTGGTGTGAGAGAGAAATAAAGTTCTATGGTACAGGTGAAATGAGAGAGAAATAATGTTCTATGCTACAAGTGATGTTACAGAGAATAATGTTCTATGGTACATGTGATGTTACGGAGAATAATGTTCTATGGTACAATTGATGAGAGAGATGTTCTAATGTTCTATGGTGCAAGAGATGTGAAAGAAAACTAAAATTCTATGGTACAGTGATGTGAAATGGAACTAATGTTCTATGTTACATGTTATGAGAAGGAACTAATAATCTATTGTGAAAAGCGATATGAGAGAAAATGCATGATCCATAAAACAAGAAATATAAGCTAAATCTCATATCCCTGCATGCAAGAGATGTGAGAACTGTTGTCTTACATTCATAATGTGTGAGAATCACTGGCTGAGCTGACTGGGGTAAAGAAAATAATGAAACAGAAATTTGCTCTGACAGGTACACACAGCCCAGCTGCAGCTGTAACTGATATAGCTACTAATACCAGGAAGGTAAACTAACAGACAGCAGTTGCTAGCATGGTTGAGAGTTCAATATCAGAAAGCAGTGTACCCACAATTGGGAGTGATGTTGTGCTTACGCTGCGATACCCTTGTGACTAACACAAGAGCTAAGTCACTGGGTGCGCATGTTCAGCCTGAGAGATCAGTTGTTTTCTCTCACTGAGTGCTGGGCGTTAGTCATCTTTCCCGGATTCTCCCTCTTGACTGTGACTAACGGACTTCTTCCTGGCTATCTTAAGTACATATCGCTTCCTGATTGTCTTATGTACATAGCATTTCCTGATTATCTCGTGTACATAGTGAACGAAAGAAGATCTTATGCACATATCTCTTCCTGATTATCTCATGTACATATCTCTTCATGACTGTCTCATGTACGTATCTCTTCCTGATTATCTCATGTACATATCTCTTCATGACTGTTTCATACACATATCGCTTTCTGGTATCTCATGTACACAGCGAATGAAAGAAGATCTTATGTACATATTGCTTCCTAATTGTCTCATGTCCTATCTCTGCCATGGTATTCTCAGGTACATATATGTCCTCACGAAGCCCATAACCGGGCACTCTCACGAAGTTTATACTTCACCTCGACACCGCAAGGTACAAGAGGAACATGATGAGATGAGATGAAATGAGATATATGTCTTCCCTGGCTATCTTATGTACATATCTCTTTCTGATTGTCTCGTGTACATATCGCCTTCTGGCTATCTCATGTAATATCCCTTCCTGATTGTCTCATGCACATATCTCTTCCTGATTGTCTCGTGTACATTTCGCCTTCTGGCTATCTCATGTAATATCCCTTCCTGATTGTCTCATGTACATATCTCTTCTTGATTGTCTCATGTACATACCTCTTCCTGATTGTCTCGTGTACATAATCTCTTCCTGACTGTCTCAAATACATATCTCTTCCTGACTATCTCATGTAATATATGACTATCTCATGTAATATCTCTTCCTGATTATCTCATGTACATATCTCTTCCTGATTATCTCATGTACATATCTCTTCATGACTGTCTCATATGGTCACTGCTAAGAAGGAAAACGATGGCAAACTACCTTCTTCACAGATGCCCAGAAACAACTGGTGATTGTGTGAGATGGCTAAACATTACCGCCCACGCTTATCGGCACGGAAAATGATGAAGATGAAACAAAACATTGAACATATATAACTCCATACAGTTAACCATACTTCATTTCCACTAAGTACTGCACTTAATCATTTGTTAACCCTTTGATTTCTTATAACTTCTCTACTTGTCTGTCGTTTCCTGTATCATAACACAAGAGAATCCCTGCAGACTTGCAACCACCTATCATTTATTTGCCGAGATCATACAGTAATATTTTGCTGTATTCTGTGTTTGTTTGTTTGTTTGTTGTTGTTTTGTTTTGTTTTTTTGTTTTTTTTTTGTTTTTTTTTGGGGGGGGGGGGGGGGCGGGGGGGGGGGGGGGGGGGGGGGCTTGCTCACTTTGAATTCAAGTGTAGTCCATTACTTTTAGTAGTGCTGGACTGAATTTTGCATGCCTATTAGCTTTCCCTATTGACAGTGTCCCTCGCCATCAAGCGAACCCACTCTGACTTCAGAGGTACTTGTAAATTTACGTCCCCAAATCAAGGACAAGAGGTCAACATTTTAGTCCAATGTCCGGTGTAGGGGTTGAACCCCTTAGCTCGGCATCAGCACACTGAATGTTTAAGAAAATGTGTTCTTATCCATTCGGCCATGCTGACCTATGTATTGCGTGTATGATAACTTCCTTGAGGGCTGCTGCTGTTTCAAGTCTTGCATTTTTACTATTCCAAACAAACACGTAGTGATGTTTGTTCATTCCGCATACATGACTATATATGTGTGTTGTACGGAGCACCTGGTCAAGTGGGGTGTCTTGAGCCTGAGGAGTTAAGGCCGCCTGGCTAGCGCAGTCGCCACGAACTGTGCAGGTTAGGGTTTTCTTTTCGCCCCAGACAGAAAAATATACTGAGAATTCAAACCTGGGTCTCCCGAAGGAGAACCCGGCGTTCTTAGCCACTCGGCCAGCCGCTACCAACCAGACAATTGTCATAATTTTCTGGCAAGGCAATGAGGAAGGGAACTGGTCAACCTACTGCGTATACGGTGGCCTAGATTTGTGATGGTCTAACACTTCACACCACAATGACAGTAACTTATTCCTATTCAGTCTGAAGTTATGGTGATATCAAATAAACAGATTGTGCTTAAATGTGCAATTAAAGTACAGGACGTTATTTTGGGGCAAGTGCAGAAATTCAGATATCTAGGCACATGGATGCCAGTTTCCCTGGCCTAGGGGCTAGCGACTTTCTCCGTAATTCTGTATACTCTCGTGAGTAACGTGACGTGCGCGAAAATCGGTGGTGGTTCTAGCCGCATCTGTAACTTACGGGGAATGTGAGCCGGTCGCTAAGAAATCAACAATCAGCTGAAAGATGCTGATGTTGACAGAGATGTCCTGTAAAGGATATGCGAACAAAAAAAACAGGCACATGGATAACATCAGATGGAAGATGCATCACTGAGATAAAGAACAGAATAGGACAAGCAAAAACCTGCATTCTATCAAATGAAAAACGTTTTGTGCAATAAGTTACTGTGTCCTTGAAAGTTAGAAAAATAATTCTTGCATGTTACATAGAACCAGTTTTAACATATGGCTCGAATCCTGGACAATTAGTAAACATGCGAAAAAATCTTCTTTTTAATACAAAAGTCAGGACAGTCCAATTATGCTTCTTAATTTTTCTATGAGCAATATAAAAATCCCCTGCCGGCTTGCTAGGCCAACCTCAGGCTTAGGTCAGAAATCAGAAGAGAGAAAATAAGAAATGAAGAAATCAGGACTAAAGTGGGGGTTATAGCAGCACTAGATTTTATCAGAAGACAGCAAGTTAAATGGTTTGGTCATGTAACTAGATTACCAACTACCAGTATACCACAACAAGCAATGATATACAGACCAAATGGAACCAGAAGAAGAGGCCGGCCAGGTAAACGTTGGATAGAGGGAATAGCAGAGTCCATGGGAAACTCGATATATGAAGCCCATACACGGGCACTCTCCCGCTGTTTATACTTCACCTCGACACCGCAAAGGTACAAGAGGAACATGATGAGATGAGACCAAGGCAGGAGGAGCTTTCCTAACACTAGAAAATGTGTGGTTGTGGAAGTCAACGAAAGTTAAGTTTAGTTTTGTTTAGTTTAGTCGACGAATCAACATCATGGCACACGGGTGTAACCCATAAGTGCTCCGTTCTACTCCAAACTCAATGAATGTGACTACTGGCTCCAATGTGAATACGACTACTGACTCCAATGTGAATGTCACTACTGACTCTGTGATGTCACTACTGGCTCCAATGTGAATGTTACTGACTCCAATGTGAATGTTACTGACTCCAATGTGATATCACTACTGACTTCAATGTGAATGTTACTGACTCCAATGTGAATGTCACTACTAACTCCAATGCCAGTGTCACGACTGACTCCAATGCCAATGTCACTACTGACTCCAATATGAATGTCAGTACTGACTCCAATGTGAATGTAACTAACTCCAATGCCAGTGTCACTACTGACTCCAATGTGAATGTAACTAACTCCAATGCCAATGTCACTACTGACTCCAATGCCAATGTCACTACTGACTCCTATATGAATGTCACTACTGACTCCAATATGAATGTCACTACTGACTCCAATGCCAATGTCACTACTGACTCCAATGTGAATGTCACTACTGACTCCAATGCCAATGTCACTACTGACTCCAATGCTAATGTCACTACTGACTCCAATGTGAATGTAACTAACTCCAATTCCAATGTCTCTACTCACTCCAATGTGAATGTCACTACTGACTCCAATGCCAATGTCACTACTGACTCCAACGACAATGTCACTACTGACTCCAATGCCAATGTCACTACTGACTCCTATATGAATGTCACTACTGACTCCAATATGAATGTCACTACTGACTCCAATGCCAATGTCACTACTGACTCCAATGTGAATGTAACTAACTCCAATGCCAATGTCGCTACTCATTCCAATGTGAATGTCACTACTGACTCCAATGCCAATGTCACTACTGACTCCAATGCCAATGTCACTACTGACTCCAATGACAATGTCACTACTGACTCCAATATGAGTGTCACTATACTGACTCCAATGCCAATGTCACTACTGACTCCAATGACAATGTCACTACTGACTCCAATGACAATGTCACTACTGACTCCAATGACAATGTCACTACTGACTCCAATGCCAATGTCACTACTGACTCCAATGTGAATGTAACTAACTCCAATGCCAATGTCACTACTGACTCCAATGCCAGTGTCACTACTGACTCCAATGCCAATGTCACTACTCACTCCAATGCCAATGTCACTACTCACTCCAATGTGAATGTCACTACTCACTCCAATGTGAATGTCACTACTCACTCCAATGTGAATGTCACTACTGACTCCAATGCCCCTACTCACTCCAATAATGCAAATGCTATGACTGCACGCTGTCACTAAACT
>OY992897.1:59549783-59587283 GCA_963921405.1 Cepaea hortensis | reverse complement strand
CACAACTCTGGTGATCGTGGGAGATTGCGAAACATGACCACCCACGCTTATCGGCATGGCGCATGTTGACGATGAATACTGCTTCTTTGCATACATTCTTATTGACGTCTGAAGGCGTACGAAGAAGAAAAAGATATTCAGACTAACGGATTCCAAATGTTGCTGTTAGGTAGCCGGGGGCGGGGTTGGGGTGAGCACCCAACCTTGCATAAATACCCCAATGGCCCGTGCATTCATCACCACTGCAGCAAAAGTCCAACTCCTGGCCTTCTCGTGGCGGACCTGTTTTAACTAACAGGAGAAGGGGCGGCGGCGAGTCACTGGCGCCGAGAAATAACCAGAACGCTCTAGATGTGTATGTACGTACATGCACGCGCAGACACATGTGTGCGTGCCTACACACCTAAACTCGAATAAGACCACAGTCTGCTATAGCAAAGGAAAGGTGCTGAAGACGGAGGCAACCAGCCAGGAGGCGCACCACAGAAATCAGAATGCCACGCAATCACGCCATGAAATATGTCAACTACTTCTACATTTTATGGTGCTCGCCCTGCTTTGGACCCCCAGGCAGGTTCAGTGCCGGGCCATGTACCTCGAAAGGGTCCAACCACAACTACTGGAGGTCCTTCTCAAATGTCCTGTGGAGCCAGGGGATCTGAGAATAGAGCGTCTGGCCATACCAAACAAAGACTAAACATGATGCACTGGAATGCGGAGAGAGTCAGCATCAACAACAAAAATATAACTAGAAAACATCTTGGACCAAGAAAAAGTAAGCGTATGTTGCTTGCAAGAAACTCACCTCAACGAAAATATATCCTTCAAAATCAGAGGCTACCAGACAGGCGAAAGGGTGGGATACTGTCCCTTATAAAAAATAACATCACTGCTTCCCAGATTGAAGTTTACATGGAAGGGGTTGAGTATCAGATACTTAAACTTAAGACAGGCAATACAAACCTACATCTGATCAATTACTACTGTTCTAGTGACCGCCGACAGGCACTGTACACACTACCATTAAAAGACAAAATGATTGTGTATGGTGACTTCAATAGCCACTCGCAGAACTGGGGCTATGATCACATGGACCAGAGAGGAGAGAAACTAGAAGACTGGCAGGATGAGAATAGATTCATCTTGATTAACAAGCCGTCCGACCCACATACTTTCTACTCGAGATCATGGCACACTACAACCACACCTGACCAGGCTTTTCATTCACCAGACCTGGAGTGGAACATTACACGAATTGTTGGGAAACAACTTGGTGGCAGTGACCATCGGTCAGTCTTTCTAACTGTAGAAAATGAGCTTGTAAGTGACAGCAGCACCCTCTCGAGGTGAAACTACAAGAAAGCAGACTGGGCAATGTACAAGCATCGCACCATCATACTGGTTAGAAACCCGAATACTGAGAAAGACATAAATAAAGTAGTTAAAGAGTTTGGGAAATGCACACTACAGGCAGCACGAGAAACCGTACCAAGAGGAGCCCGTAAACATTATACACCCTACTGGAGTAGTGAACTGGAACAGTTGTATAATGATGTGGAAGTGTGTTGAAAGCAAGCACAGGCCAAACCCAGCCAAGAGCACCACAATAAATACCAGCACGCAAAAGCCAAATTTCAAAGGGCCACGCTGCAGGCTAGACGGAAAGGCTGGCAGGAGAAAACAGAGTCTCTGAACTTTGAAAGAGACACAAGGAAGTTGTTGAAGCTAATAAAACAAGTTAACGATGAGGGCACAACGAGAAACTCAAAAATTTCACTACATAAAGACGGAAACATCATAACAGGAAAGCAAGCGGCTGACCATTTTGCGAACTCATTCACACAAGATAACAATATCAAAATTAGCCCAGAGAAACAACAAGAGATTCGAGACAAATGGCAACATACAAAACAGAATGAAATAGCACATGAGGTTCTGGGGGCACCAATCACAATCAGCGAACTGGGGCTAGCCATATCAAAACTGAAAATGAGAAAGTCACCAGGAGCTGTTGATATCTCCAATGAAATTATCAGGAACCTAGGAACAGAGACCAAAGCAAATATGTTGCAGATCTTCAATAGCAGCTGGACCTTAGGCAGTGTTCCACAAGCCTGGAGAGAAGCGATCATGATCCATCCATCCATCATGTGCGATGCCGGAAAGCGTGGGTGTTCATGTACTGCCATTTCATTCGATCACCAGAGTCGTGGATAAGCTCAGTGTTCCTGTCTCGAACATGCCACGTGGCCAAGCCATCCAGGTATTTACTTCTCGGTCTTCCCCTTGGTCTCTTCCCTTCGATCTTGCCAGTCGTCATTAAGTTCTCCAATTCATTTCTTCTCATAACATGCCCAAAATTGTTTTACTGTCTGCGTCTAATGTCTCTAATCAGTTTACGATCTTCATTTGTTTCTTGAAGGACTTGTTCATTGGTTTTTCTGGCTGTCCATGGTATTCTTTGCATTTTTCTCAGAAACCACATTTCCACGGCCATCAGCTTTTTTTTTCCAGCTTGACTGCTTATTGTCCACAGTTCACATCCATAGAAAAGTATAGGCTCCATGTAGCACTTCAACACTCTTTTTCTCGTTTCAATTAACGTCTTTTTATTGGTCTGTATGTTTTTCATCTTGCTAAAGGCTACTTTTGCCATGGCGATTCTTGTACTAATCTCTTCAAGGCATCTCCCTTCAGATGTTATGACTGTGCCGAGATAACTGTATCGATTTACTTGCTTAATTAAGAATATGCCCATTTACTCGTATATCACATTGTGGTATTTCCTTCTTCCCAGTGACGACCATAATCTGTGTCTTCTTAATATTCAGTTCTAACCCTCGTTGTTCACTGTGTGCAACAACCGCACCTACTAAATTTTGCAAGTCCTGTTCATTGTCTGCAACCAAGACCGTATCATTTGCATATCTAATGTTATTGATGTATCGTCCCCCAATGTTGATTCCTTCTATATCTTCTATATTTCTGAAAATATTTTCACTGTACAGGGAAGAAAGATCTGGAGACATTACACATCCCTGTCTCACGCCTCTTTTAATAGTCTGATATTGACCACATTGTTATCAATTCTGATGGCAGCTTGTTGTTTCCAATATATGTTTTTAATATGTCTAAGATCTTTTCCATCAATTTGTAGATCTTCAAGCATCCTTATCATGTCGACATGTCTCACTTTATCGAAAGCCTTTGTGTAGTCAATAAAGCAAAGAAATAAATCTTTGTTTACTTCTATAGAACGTTCAATTACTGTTTTCAGTATATCCACATCATTTACTGTGCCCTTGCCTTCTATAAACCCACATTGTTCTTCTCCTATTTCGGGTTGTATTTTCTTCCTGACTCTTTGCATGATAATTCTCAGCAGAATCTTCGTGATGTGGCTCATTGTACTAATTGTTCGATGTTGATCGCATTCCAAGGCTCCTGATTTCTTCGGGATTGCAATAAATATAGGATTACACAATTCAGGAGGTATATCGCCAGTATCGTATATTGCGTTCAGTAGTCTGGTGACTTGGTCTATTCCATATTCTTCTAAGACATTGATCGTTTCTATTGTGATGTTATCTGTACCCGGGGTCTTGTCAGTTTTCATATGGTTAAGAGCATTCTGAACTTCCAACTTCAAAATTGATGGTCCTTCATTATTATTCCGATGATTATATTGTTCTTCTCTTGTATCATCATAAAGGTCTTTCACATAATCTGACCACGCGTGTAACATCTGCTTTGGTTTTTAGGCAACCCGTTGATATTCAGACAGCGTTGGACAAAGGAAAGGGTCGATGCCAGCCCTCAATGTTTGCTACGGGTAGGGACAGTATGGCCTCTTATTCATCCGTGTACCCAGGCCTAACACGAAACATAACCACTAGTATGTTCCTGCTGCGGGGATTTTTTATTTTACAATTATTTTTTAGAAGCCGCGGTAGCATAGTGGCTAGACGCTCGAGTACCGGTGGACATGGGTTCCAATCAACATTTTAAAAATTGACTGGTGCCTAGGATTTTCACCCACGCTAAAGCTAATTATGCTTTCTCTCTCTCTCTCTCTCTCTCTCTCTCTCTCTCTCTCTCTCTCTCTCTCTCTCTCTCTCTCTCTCTCTCTCTCTCTCTCTCTCTCTCTCTCTCTCTCATTTTTGTATTATTCAAAACCTAGTATAACAGCCACGCATTTCTACCCCATTTGAGTGTTCACTTTTGAAACCCATGTAACTAGGAACCTGGTGAATTATAAACATACAGAACTAGAAACATATTGGACTGGAAACCCATAGCCCAATTGCGCTCTTTCACCCAAGGCCGGGGGCACAATGTGGGGTGTCGGGTTTGGTAAACGCCGCCCAACATTCGGCGCTAACAGAAAGCAGGTGGTACCGTTTACTGTCATACGGTAGCTATTATAGTCATATTTGACTAAGACCTGACAGTCTATTAAAACCATACAGGAGGGTAAGACTGAAGACAAGCAAGCAAGAGGCAGAACTAGAAACCTATGAGCTAAGAACCGACATCACTGCACTCAAGATATTCCCATACGCACTTCGTCCCCTCATTCAACAGCCAGCGAAGAGTCAAACTACTAATCGTTCCCACCGCTATCTGATTGAAAATTCTCCTGGTCTTCCCTCTGTTTTGAGATTCTACCAGAACCCCTGCCAACCCCCCGCAATGTCATCCACATACGGGTTCTCAGTCTGTTCCTCCATCTTCTAATCTTGATCCCACAGGCGCATGACTACCTCTCCCTTGTCCATAGGTAATCTACCACCAAGAGATGCATTCCCTGCCATCCTATCAGCCTGTTCATTCCCCCGCACTCCCGCAAGGCCAGGGCAAAACATCCATACATTTTTTACAATCTGTGACCTCTGAAGCGAGGTGAGCCACAAAACATTTCTTTCCCACTTTACTAAGTATACTCATTGAGTCCGTGATGAAGACAATGTGTGTTGCAGTGGTCTCCTCTAACCAACGGAATGTCGCTGTGACTGCTTCCACCTCCATTCTCATTGCTGGAGGTCGTAGAATAGTCAATTAGCCTTCGCAATGAAACCCCAACCACTGCTTCTGTTTCTCACCACTAACCCATCAGTATTGATCACTATGTCACCTTGATGTGTATTACTCTTGATCAGTTGTTGCACCTCAAACTCTGTGCGGAGTTTGAGAAACCTTTAATATAACTAAAAACACATTTAAATAAAAGGCGCCGACGTCGACGGCTCTAGATAGTTACATCCGGTTTGTACCTCTAGACGCATGCTGGGACACTGCGCATGCCCAGGAGACAATCGGCCATGATAAATATGAAAATATATACATACAGTGAGCGAACATTTTCTCGGATTTCTCTGCTCACATGGTCATATTATTAAAGCACGACTCCTGGGATAATATCGACTGATTCTACATCTTTGTTGACATACTGAAACCGGTCTTGGCAGCTAGAAAGTAAGTGTATAAAGTGATGTTTCCGTCTTGCAGCCGTGTCTCGTCCCGTCGTCGCAGGTCCCGAGATCGCCTGGGTGAGGGTGGATTTAGGATCATCAGACACCTGGATGTCTGTTATTATAGGTCTATAACATGTACTAGAACCATATACCGAATACACTTCAGGAGTGGGACAAGGATACTTTACATTTACTTTAGATGTCTGTCGCATGTTGAAGCTAGGTTCGGTTAGTTTATCAACAAGGTGTTAATGTTAGAACGTAATAATGTTACCTCAATCAACAAACACTTCCCCACAGTGCCACAGCCTCAAATTATTAATATTAATAATATTAATTACTTTTATTACTATAGTACCTAAATTAAACTGTCTGCTGACAGTTACTTGCTGGGCTTTAGACTGGCTTCGGAAATATTAACAGTGCACTCTACTACACTTAATGTGCGACACTGTTGGTTTTCAAACCAAAAAGTGTGATGTTGGGAACCAAAACACAACTTTTAACTTTTTACACTTGTTCTACTGTTCCTTTGCAGTCTATCTAGAATTCCTACATAGTTAATTAATAATTGTAATTGGTAGAAGAAAGAAGTTTGTTATGTTTTGTGTTCCCCAGACATATTAGAGGTTTAGATGGAAGAAAAAAGACATACTTGTTTACAAGGGTAGAAAAATCCTGGTGCCATGGCGCCTGAACCTGAAGCTTTTTACCTGGCACCTGGATTTTCAATTTCAGTTATTATAGAATTTTTTTTGGTTTTTTTTACAAATATGTAAATTCCCCTGTTATAACTGAAAATTACTTGTTTTTCAAATGAGTGCCATATATGTTTTTGTTGATGTGCTTTCTTCTGTTCCTGTGTTACAATCATGAAATTTGATAATAAATTGTATGTTATTACAGTACACCAATGCAAGCCTTACTATTGATTTATGGAGCGTTTAATGATTAGCGAAGATGATCATCATCATCACACCCTGGACCAGGTTCATGGGTGCTCCAATCTCTTTAACATCACCAGCGTGTATCACCAGTTCTGTTAACCAAAGATCTTGCATTCTTGAGGAAAATTTAACATCTGGCGGCTTCCCACTTCACTCCCATCTCCCTCCTTACGCGCTGTCACCCTAACGGTAACAGTCTTGTAACTCAGATGGCAGTTATTCATCCTGTTTCCAATAGCTGCTCCGTTTGCGTCGAGTTATGTTGTGTTTTACGCTTATACAAATTGATGAACAAATTGTAAATTAACTGATGCAAATAAAAAATACAGTGTACTCTTACAGATTTCTTCTTAAGTAGGCCGACCTTGCTTGCACAGGTACTATGAAGCGATAGAGAAGAGAATGAAGCTGAGAAGCCAGCCAATTTTAGTGTTGTTTTTAATGTTCAGTATGATAATGAGCAGCATAAAGTGGATTAATATGTTCAAGATGACAATGAAAAGCCTAACATTGAAGATAGTGTTTCTAAATACCCTCAGTTGGGCAAACTAATATTTCAGCAATCGTGGCTGGAACTACTACCAAGGTTATGAAATATATAAAGAAGGAATTGCAAAGTGAGCAGTAAGTTTCCCAACACTGCGTTGTACTCACACTGTATTGCTAAAAATGAAAGACCAAACAGACATTGAAGGTTTGGTTGCACTGCTAACCATGCTAAATGTGATTGACTCAGAGAAGTATCTGAGTGAAAAAAAGTGTAAAGAGTGTATTTCATACATTGTCTTATATCTCAGTGAAGATTTTATATGGGAAATAAAGGTTCACCCATATCTGAGTTTCTTTCTTGGACATGCAGACTGACCTGATGACGAGAAGCTGATATTATATATATTTTTTTATCAGAAAAGAGAAGGTGAAGGAGATATTTCATTCTAATAAACCATTGGAAGATCAAGTGATGGGTACTTCAGAGCTCTAAAGATGTGTGAATAACTTAAGTGATCTCATGATAATAGCTTTTAATGGCCTCCTTTAAAAGAATTTAATGGCTCATTAAAGTGTATAACTTTATAAGAGTTTGATTAATGTTTTTCTTAGCCAGATTTTTAACAAAAAATATGCTGGCTCCTCAGGAAAAGGGGCTTTGCTGGCTCCTGAATCATATATATATAATTTAATTTTGAATGTTGTAAAAGTTTCATATCGATTCAATGTGGCGAGTCCCAAAGTGTCCTCAAATATATCAGGCCACAGGATGTTTATTTTTGGGCCTTGCAACAAGAGACTTTTTAACTAGGCCTATGGATTCCCCAGTTTGCTGTTTGATCATTTATAACTGATTCATAAATATAATAAATGATTTGGTATTTGAAAACATGCGTGGGGCATTTAATATTGGTTATTCTCTAAAAGTATGGGTGGTTTTTGAGAAGTTGTCACTATTTCATTGCACTTCTTTAACTGATTCAGTGCCCCAAAAAATGTAGGGTTGGACCAAATACATACACAATCAAATGAACAAGTATTATAATGTACATTTCCATTAATTTAGCATTGCAATTGTGGAAGATACCACAAAACAAAATAAATAACATGATAACCCTTGTGTGGTTATATATCGTCCTTCTGTCCAAATTGGGGGTCATATTTGATGATATATTATCCTTCGGCATTGAATCAAGTAAGTATGTCTGTCCATTAAATAAAGAATTGTCAACATTTTGATGAAAATAGGAAGAGAAGTCTTTCATCAATGTTCTAATAGGCATCTATTCTGTTTCTATAGTGAACAATAGCAGTTTGTTTAGCATCACGCATGTCTAAAGTCTGTAGAGATTGTATCCCAGTGAGTCATACAAAGAAATCATTGCAGGGAAACAGCAATCTGTGGGATCATGTTTCAGCTTGATTAGTATTAAAGTAAACAAAATCCGTCTCCTGTTTGTATACAAGCTTGCTTGCTTGTATAGTAGACTGGTTTTAATTCATTATCTACTTATGTATTTCAATATTTGTTAAGTGGGACATGTTTGTGTAGTCTAACAGCACCTGTAGTTTAGTGGGACATGTTTGTGTAGTCTAACAGCACCTGTAGTTTAGTGGGACATGTTTGTGGAGTCTAACAGCACCTGTAGTTGAGTGGGACATGTTTGTGTAGTCTAACAGCACCTGTAGTTTAGTGGGACATGTTTGTGTAGTCTAACAGCACCTGTAGTTGAGTGGGACATGTATGTGTAGTCTAACAGCACATGTAGTTTAGTGGGACATGTTTGTGTAGTCTAGTAGTGCACGTAGTTGAGTGGGACATGTATGTGTAGTCGATCAGTGTACCTAGTTTAGTGGGACATGTTTGTGCAGTTTAGCAGGGCACCTAGTTGAGTGGGACATGTTTGTGTATTCTAGCAGCACCTGTAGAGTGGGACATTTCTGTGTAGCATAGAAACACCCATAGAGCCCGACATGTTTGTGTAGTCTAGCAATACATGTAGTTGAATGGGAGATGTTTGTGTAGTCTAGTAGTGCACCTGTAGAGTGGGACATGTTTGTGTAGTCTAGCAGTGCACCTGTAGAGTGGGACATGTTTGTGTAGTCTAGCAGTGCACCTGTAGAGTGATATATGTTTGTGTATTCTAGCAGGGCAACAAGTTGAGTGGGACATGTTTGTGTAGTCTAGCAGTACACCTGTAGAGTGGGACATGTTTGTGTAGTCTAGCAGTGCACCTGTAGAGTGGGACATGTTTGTGTAGTCTAGCAGTGCACCTGTAGAGTGAGATATGTTTGTGTATTCTAGCAGGGCAACAAGTTGAGTGGGACATGTTTGTGTAGTCTAGCAGTACACCTGTAGAGTGGGACATGTTTGTGTAGTTGAGTAGTGCACCTAGTTGAGTGGGACATGTTTGTGTAGTCTAGCAGTACACCTGTAGAGTGGGACATGTTTGTGTAGTCGAGTAGTGCACCTAGTTGAGTGGGACATGTTTGTGTAGCCTAGCAGTGCACCTGTAGAGTGGGACATGTTTGTGTAGTCTAGCAGTGCACCTGTAGAGTGGGACATGTTTGTGTAGTCTAGCAGTGCACCTGTAGAGTGGGACATGTTTGTGTAGTCTAGCAGTGCACCTGTAGAGTGAGATATGTTTGTGTATTCTAGCAGGGCAACAAGTTGAGTGGGACATGTTTGTGTAGTTTAGCAGTACACCTGTAGAGTGGGACATGTTTGTGTAGTCTAGCAGTGCACCTGTAGAGTGGGACATGTTTGTGTAGTCTAGCAGTGCACCTGTAGAGTGAGATATGTTTGTGTATTCTAGCAGGGCAACAAGTTGAGTGGGACATGTTTGTGTAGTCTAGCAGTACACCTGTAGAGTGGGACATGTTTGTGTAGTCGAGTAGTGCACCTAGTTGAGTGGGACATGTTTGTGTAGTCGAGTAGTGCACCTAGTTGAGTGGGACATGTTTGTGTAGCCTAGCAGTGCACCTGTAGAGTGGGACATGTTTGTGTAGTCTAGCAGTGCACCTGTAGAGTGGGACATGTTTGTGTAGTCTAGCAGTGCACCTGTAGAGTGGGCCATGTTTGTGTAGTCTAGCAGTGCACCTGTAGAGTGGGCCATGTTTGTGTAGTCTAGCAGTGCACCTAGTTGAGTGGGACATGCTTGTGCAGTCTAGCAGTGCACCTAGTTGAGTGGGACATGTTTGTGCAGTCTAGCAGTGCACCTGTAGAGTGGGACATGTTTGTGTAGTCTAGTAGTGCACCTAGTTGAGTGGGACATACATGTGTACAGAAACAAAGAGATAAGGTGAAGCCAGTGTAATACAGTCCACATTACTCATTGAGTGCTGTTTGATCAAGAAAACCTTGGTGTAGAACTGTATCCTAAACATGCCATGTTGGCATAGAAATGGTGTATCGCCTGTTTTAATATCTGGCTAGATCGACTATTCATTATGCATGTTGTATTTCTTGTTACAAGCACCAAACACAGTAGATAAGTTTTGCCTGCATATCTGTTTCAGGGATGGTTATCCTTGTAAAGACGCACCTGTAGATTTGTAGGGAGACA
This sequence comes from Cepaea hortensis, assembly GCA_963921405.1. NCBI lineage: Eukaryota > Metazoa > Mollusca > Gastropoda > Stylommatophora > Helicidae > Cepaea > Cepaea hortensis. The sequence goes on along the minus strand of OY992897.1, from coordinate 59,576,807 downwards.
CATTTCTCAGCGACAGAATGGAGGATCTAGTAGAGGAGATCTTTGACACACAGTTTCAAGCCAAAGACATTAGCCAGATATACTTACTAAGGTCACCGACCTAGTTTGATTGGATTCTTGACTGTTGGCTTTTGTTGCTAGGTAACAATGAACTATGATGCTCAGCAGTATGCATTCAGTCATGGCTTGGCTACAACCCCTCAGCTTCGCCTGCAGCAACAGCAGCAGCAACACTTTAAGCAACAGCATCACATCTTCCAACAACAACAGCACCAACAACAGCAGTACAGCCAGGCTGTTCCTACTTCCAACATATATCATTTTCAGTTTGGAGGAGCCAGCAGTCCTGTCAACCCAATCCTTCAGCACAAGGATGTGCAGCACTCTGTGGGGATGTCGGCAAGCATGCAGCACCCTGGAGTGGCCCCCCACGGCTTTGTCCAGCAGCCTTTCATTAAACAAGCGGTTCCATTGGCATTTGATGGCAATTCTGTCCATGTTGTTAATGGAATGATATACTCACAGCCGAAGAGTCATGTGAAGAACTTATCAGATCTTGAGGGTAGATTGATGCATCAGTCAGACGGAGCGGTCACCATACAGCAAGGTTTGGTTGGGGTAGATACGATGCCCGCCTCAAATTTTGGAGAGCAAAATGTAGATATTCTGCAGCAGCAGGCGTCTGGTGTAAGAGTTACAGGTCAAGGTATCTTCTATGATAAAGCAAATTGTTCGGCCTGGCTACAGCCTTCGCAGATGAGCTCACCTGGAAGTTCACACCAGGCAACCAGTTGTCAGAGCACGTTACCTTCATTCAGCCATGTTTGGTCACAGTTCTCACACCACAAACACACCGACCATCTTCCGCAGCACAAGCAGATCCATCAGTATCACTCCCCGCAACAGCTTCAACATCCATTTCAGCAACAGCAACACATGCAAGCCCAGCGACAGCATCTTTTACATGAACATCAGCAGTTCACAGCAGATCCCAGTTTTCAGACTTTACCGGGAATTCAAGTCATCAAGATGCAGCAGCAGCAAAAGCCTCAACAGACTCCAGTAGCCGTGCAAACATTGCCTCGCCTCCCACAGCAGTTTAACTGTTTCTCTGCCTCCCAGCCCAATCTGTTTTCTCCAACTAGTGTTTGTAAACAGGCCCCACGAACAGAAGGGGGGATGCACTTTGGAGGTAGAGATGTTGCTGTTCCGACACAAGTGGTTCATTCACAGTCAAGTACTCAACCTTTGACAACTTACAGCGAACACCAACCTTCAACTGCAGTCACATACACAGTATCAGGCCCGCCAAAGTTTACAGTCACTCTAGACTCCCTGACCCACAGCGAAACATTCTCTCTCAGCCACTTCCCAGACAGATCAGATGCTGAAACTCTATCTTCACACATCAGGGACAAACCAGGGAAGATTCCCAGCAGTTCCGCACAATCTGCGACCGAGGACAACTGTCCCTTGCAGCTTCGGCCAGAATGGCAGATGCTGCAGCAGCCAGGCCGTCTGCCAAAACCCTTCTTGCATACGTCATCCATGGGAAGCTCATTTGAGAGGTGTTCTTCGGAGAGCTCCAGCTTCTCTTCGCCCCCGTACACGTTTACTCCACCAAGCAGCGTTGATCTAATGTTCTCACCTGAACACACATCCTTCTCCAAAACTGCATCAGAAAGCTCATTATCATCCTTATCGTCATCATCTGGTCGAACTTCAACACTTTCATCATCATCATCATCATTCATATCATCATCGTCGTCATCATCCCCAACTGCAACTACCCCACTTTGGCCTGGGAGTCAGTCCACAGATGTACTAGTACCTACTGTAACAACGGCTTCATCTGTCGCCTCCTCAACTTGTACAACATCAACAGCAACCGTAGTGTTCAGCTGCAGTACTGCGGCACTAACAACCACCTCGGTGACGTCAACAACCCCGAACCCTGCAGAGAGAACCAATGGCATGCTGTCAGGCACTGCCAGTGTTAGTCGGACTGGCACGCACATCCTGGACTCAAGCCCAACCTCCAGACTCTCAGCTTTAGTGGGAAGTGTGAGCACAACCAAGCAGATCCCAGTTCCTTACAGCTGGCACCGCACTTGTGAGAATGGAACAGTGGTGTATGTCAGGTAAGTGGCTTCCTACAATACAACATGACACAAAATGTCGTGCTAAGAGAAACACAGACATGACACTCATTTACTGCACCTTAGGACAGCCGGTGCTGTACCGAAGGACTTGCAAACACAATTTGTAATTCCGCATGCTGCGTTCTCAACACAGCTGCGGTCGATTTGTAAGCAGACTGCTGTGCGCCGGTTTTCATTCAATGATTTGAGGGCCGGTTGTTCCTAAAGCAGTGGCAAACTACTGAACGTAAACTTACCAAGAAATCACAAATAGCCCCCCCCCCCCCCCCCCCCCCCCCCCCCCCCCCCAAAAAAAAAAATCCTGGGGATTGACTACAAATTCCTGTAAAGGATATTCAATTAAATTCACAGGGACACCAAAACCACAAGATACAAAATCATAACAAGATAAATTCCTCTACTTGGTAAAGGAAAGGTGTGTATAGTACAGGTAGTCCCATATACTGGCATTGAGATGGGATGGCCAGTTGCATTCATTGCCTTTCCCTACAAGAAAATTCTGAACATTGTCTCATATCTACTTTTATGACACTGGGTCAACCCCCAGAGAACTACTAGTTTATAATCCAGTTTCAATTCAGTTGAATTATAAAGGGGACAGACAGCATCTCTGTTGTACTTCTGTTCTTATTCCACAGTATTTGTTGGTCTTCATCTCAGGAAGAACTTTATTTTTCATGTCTTTTATGTCTTGCCCTTTTTTAAGTTAATGATTTTTTTGTGGTGGACAATTTCAAATATCTTGGATCATTAATTACCAATAATGGTGACAATGAAAGAAATTATATAATAATAATTAAGTTGTATGACCTTCACAGGACGTAGCAGTCAACCCCAGCATTTTTGCTGTTCATGATTCCTGGGCAAATTTTATGTTCAGTAGTTTGCCATTGCTTTCTGAACGACCGGCTCCTATACCTTTTTCGAAAAAAACCAGCACCGTTGTTTCGAACCCAGGCATACGGGCTCACAAACCGCCTTCGCAAGCCCTTAGCCACAGAGACCGAAAGACATTAAAAGACGAATATTTATTGCTCTTCGAAAACTGAAACTTAATCAATTGTGACGTGGGACAGATAGACCTGCAAAAATTAGATTTTTAAGAGCATGCATCTTTCCCATTGCAACATACGCCTGTGAGACCTGGACACTTACTAAACAAGCTGAACAGCACATAAATGCCTTTGAATATACATGTTATAGACGAGTTCTAAGAATATCTTGGATACAGAAAAGAACAAATGCATCCATACAACAAGATCTGAATATCGAAGAAGATTGGCTACTAAAGACGATAAAACAAAGAAAACTGAAATATTTTGGTCACTTGAAACATCATGAAAGTTTGGAGAGAACAATAATGGTGGGGTTTATGCCTGGGAAGAGGGGAAGAGGAAGGCCAAAGAGAAGATGGGTGCAGGGTGTGGCAGATGATCTCCAGGTGAGTGTATTGGATACGGGACATCTTGCTTATGACCGAGAAGCTTTCCGGAAGGTTGTTAAGGGAGCGAGGTTCTGTAAAGGAATACCGAATAAAAGAATGATTTTTTGTGTGTGTGGGATCCTGTAGTGCCATATCAATTTCTAAAGGCATACCCTGTCAGTGATGTCAAAGGTCTTTTCATAGTCCACAAATACAATATTAAGTGGCGAGTTCAGTTCTGTGCTTTGCTTGATTATTCTGCGTAATGTGGCTATCTGGTCAATGCAGGATCAGTGTGGTTGGAAGCCTGTTCATCCCTAAGTTATTTGTTAGTGACATCTCTTTATCCCTCCAATGATCCTGGCTAATAATTTCCCATGAACTGACAAAAACTTCTTTTTGCACCAAATATCCCTTTCTCTAGTCTGCTGGTATTTCTTCAGTCACCCAGACTCAGTTAAATAATTTGTGCAGTAGTTCAATGTTTATATTGTGTTGGCTATAATAGCTGCTGCTGGGATACTATCTGGACAAGCAGCTTTTCCATCCTTCACATGTTTGATAGCTTTTATAATTTCTTCTTTAATTGGTTTCTCACAGTTGATATCCAGCTTCACTTCTGGGTGTCAGGATGGTTATGCTTAGAGGAACCAGGTCTGGCCTATTCAGAGGTTCCTCTAAGCATTCATCCCATCTGTTCATTAGATCTTTAATTCTGGTGACAACTTTTCCATTGGTAGTTTTATAAGTGTACCTGATTGATTATAGCTTTCTATTAATTTCCTTTTATGTAGCTTTTTTTGCAAGGCCATCTAAATATTTTCTTTTAGCCACCCATATCACATTCATGTTTATTTTCTTTTTTCAAACACACATTTGTACATACACAGACACACATAGTACACACACGTTTGACCTTGTCATGTCACTGTGTATACGTATAACATACTTAGAAACATATATGCTAGCTGCTGTCATATCTGTGTATAAAAATGCTGCATACACACGTTTGTTCCTTGCATCTCAGTGTACTTAACTTTGTATGTGCATCATGCATATAAACATTTACTCCTACTGTTTTAGTGATGATGGTACAAACACAGACATATTTGCATTGTGGTGTCATTGGACATACATATACGTGTTTGCATGTCAGTGGAAATAAAAAGCACAAACACACATTTGTCTCTGTCATGCACTAATTGCGCTATACACATACCCATTTGTATTTGTTCATTAAACTGAAAGCACATATCTTCACATGCACATACTGACACAAAGAAAGTAGCAATGCTGAGAATATCTGATGAAAAGTAGGTCATCATGGCCGAATGGATAAGAACACATGTTAAACATCCGGTGTGCTGATGCTGAGGTAAAGGGTTCAACCCCTACACCGGACAGTTGGACTAAAAATGTTGACCTCTCATCCTTGACTTGGGGACATTAATTACAAGAACCTCTGAAGTCGGAGTGAGTTCACCTGATAGCGAGCGACACTGTTAATAGGGAAAGCTAATCCACACGCAAAATTCAGTCCAGTAATACTAGAAGCAGTATGTATGGACTACGCTTGAGTTCAAAGCGAGCGAGAGCGACAAAAGAAAAAAAAAATATGAAAACAATTCTCTAGAAAACTGCTGTGAGGAAACAAGTCAGAAGCAAGCCCGGCAGACCTAGAACTAATCTCTGCCACTGTCATTTGTTCACTTGTGTTTCCATATCTCTATTTCCAGTCCTAGTGGCACAATCTTGCACTCGCTGGAGCAGATCTGTGCCTACCTGTTGAGTGACAACACCTGCAAGTGCGGCCTGGAGTGTCCCCTTCAACTGGAGGAATGCTTCAGCTTTGACCCAGATGTTGAGAGCCAGTCTTGGACAGCCAGATCTGGCAACGACAACCTGGCAAATCTGTGCAACCACCGGCGGCAAGTCCTAGCCTTGGCAACCTTCCACAGCTCCCAGGCTGCAGCAGTGGCAGCCGCAGGTTTGTAGACTGTGTGATGGTGTCAGACATTGCTGTAATAACATATTGAAGTATGAAAAATAGATTCTTGGGTGGAATCTGTCTAGAGGAAGAACACTTTAAACAAATGCATGGCAAAGTTGGACACACTTGACCCTTGAAGTACATAACTGGGTGTGTTGCATTTTCCTGGAAAGAGTAACGAAGAATAAGATTAAGTATTGCCATCTGTAGAACATGTTTGTCCAGTTGTTCATCTCATTGTGGTTGAGTTGTGTACTCTGACAGTGCAGTGCCATTCTTATGGAGGTACTGGTCCTCTGTAGCTGTTCCAGGGGACCCGTAGAATGATGTTGAGTATGGAAAGTTAATTGATGTTGAGTACAGAAAGTTGATTGATGTTGAGCAGGGAAAGTTGGTTGTTGATTTGGGAAAGTTAATTGATTTTGGTGAAGGTTTTGTATGTACATGTCACCTATTCTTACAGATGTTGTAGAGAAAGTTGATTTATGTTGATTATGGTTTTGTGTGTGTGTGAGAGAGAGAGACTTGACTGGCACCTTGCCATCTTGAGAGACGATAGTTTGTAAAATGGAGTTATACCCCTTCATAACACACATCCTGGGCTGAGTTTAGAGACCATGTGTTGCCCATGCAGCATGATCCCTCTCTCTGCCTGTCTAATTTACTCTGGAGGAAAGGTAACACCAATACGTCTGGAACAAGACAAGCTGCAGAAGCTGCTGGATTAGCAAAACAATGCTCTGTCCACCTATCAGAGCTTCCATCCTAGACCAGTTGCCGACCAAGGCTTAGGGCCTGTTCTGTCCTGCCAAGACATTTAGTCTTTAGGTTGCATTTCCCCGCACTAGGGTAAGGCTTATACTCTCTCAGTTGCACTCCTCTGCCCGATGCCGTTGGCACAATGTGGGGTATCAGGGTTGGTTATCACTGCCCAACATTTGGTGCTAACAGACAGCAGGTGTTATGGAGAAAGTTTATTGATGATGATGATGATGGTTTGTTGAGTAGAGAAGGTTGACTGACATTGGTGATGATTTAGTGCATACCTGTCATCTTATTCTTGCAGATGTTATGAAGACTGTTGATAATGGTTTTGCAGAGAAAGTTGACTGATGATGAGTAGAGAAAGTTAACTGTCGTTGAGTAGAGAGAGAATGTTGATTTGTGTTGAATAGAGATGATTGATGGTGATGATGAATTAGTGTATATACGTCATCTTATTCTTACAAATGTGGTTGTGGAGAAAGTTGATTGATGTTGAATAGAGAAAAGTGAATCATGTTGATGGTGGTTTAGTGTATACATGTCGTCTTATTCTTACAGATGTGGTTGTGAAGAAAGTTGATTGATATTGAGTAGAGAATGTTGATTATTGTTGAGTAGAGAGAGAAAGTTGATTTGTGTTGAGTAGAGATGATTGGCAGTGATGATGAATTAGTGTACACATGTCATCTTATTCTTACAGATGTGGTTGTGAAGAATGTTAATTGATATTGTGTTGAGAACATTGATTGATGTTGAGTAGAGAAAGGTGATTGATGATGGTTTAATGTATACATGTCATCTTATTCTTACAGATGTGGTTGTGGAGAAAGTGAAGAAAAGAGAGCGCAACAAGTCTGTCAGCGGTGATGAATTGATAGTTGCCCCGCTGAAAAGACTCAAGACCAGCATCACAAATGCTGTCAACAGACATGCAGTCTCACTGGGGCATACTCCCAGCAAGCCAGAGATATTCGGCCAGCACCTGGTCCCTCACACGCCTTCACCATCACCCATTGAAAGCTGCAGCAATCTCTATCAGGGCGAACCTAAGCCAAGCTTCTTTGATTGTCACAGATCAAGGTTCCAGATGGATGATGAGGAAATGCTTGCCGCAAGTGCCCAGCAACACTTTGGCGACCAGGCTGAGCTCAAGCCTGTCCTCCACCAACAGTTCTATGATGGTCAACAGATGCGTCAAGTGGACCATGGTCATCGTGCTTTTATGCCAGCAGACGGCAGTCTGATGTTTCAACAGGGACCTGGGAAGGAGAGAGTCTCAAGTATATCCAGTCATTACTCACTGGGCACTGAACTTCCAAGAAACAAGCTTCAGACACAGCCTACAGCCTCGCAGCTGTCTCATCGCCATAAGCAGCCAGCCAATCTGGACCTGTTCTACTCCCAGGGCCATCTGTACCCACATCTGCCTGGAACCAGCCAGCAACGGCCTCCAGGGTATCATCCGGCAATGTGGAAGGATGACAGCCAAAGTGCTCCGGCAGTAGTGTCTCCAAGACCACACCCAGCAAACATCAACTTCCAGCACTCAAACTGTGACCGTTCTCGGCCAGGTGCTTTTCTCAAACACAGCACACCTGAGCAGCCATGCCTGGGATACCAGTCATCCTTGGTGCATCAGTCCGTGGTGGATCTTAGAAAAGCCAAGTCCAAACGACCAAAAAGCAAAAAGGAGAAACAGAAACACATAAATGGTATAGTTGATCGTAGCTCCCCTTGCTCAAAGGCCTTGTCAAAAGTCTCTAAAGTTACTGCTGTGCCGACTACATCTGCTTCTTTCTTTGGAAACCCAATAGTGTTCGTTGAGCAGCAGACTGCCATGATTAATAATTCCATAGCATCGTGTCACATTGCTTGTGCCAGTCCTTCTCCCCCACATTGTGAGACGGTAAAGTCCGCCAGCTACCGACCAAGCAAAGATGTTTCCAGCAATAGGACTAGCATACTTCACAGTGAACCTGGCGGAAGTCTGGCTCTGAGAGACCTGGAGAAGAATGGCAGCATTGACAAGGATGAGGAGGATGATCAGAAGACAGCAACTGACTTGGACAGCAATAAAAGCTTCTCTGATACAACAGAAAATAATGACTCTGCCTATCTGAGTCAGACAGGAAGTGACATAGACAAGTCTGACACGGCAGACGGTTTAGACTCGTGTTCTGAAGCCAAGTGTAAACCTGTAACGAGTATTTACTCCTGTCACTCATCCGCGACATACGAGAGCAGAAAGAGTGTTGAGTTTACTCACGTTGGTAACACATCACCAGAGGTGAAGATCTTCCCAGTTGACTGTGTACTGTCCAAAAGAAAACACACAAATAAATTACAACCTCATCTTAATTCAGTTACTGCAGTAGGGCAACTGCCCCGCTCTCCCCAGAAATCCCAGGACCACACTTCAGTAGTCACACAAAAGAAGAGAGAAGCTGACGCTCAGAAGGATATACCCAACCATGATGTTGAGATGTGCAAGAAAAATTTGCCCAATTGTCTGAATGGAGATTTGTCTCATTTGTTGGCATCCAATAACTGGAACATTCCAGCACTCCAACAAGTGCTGGCCCAGTACAGCGGCGGGGATCCTGGCCAGTTGAACTCGGCGTTACAACATGCCCTGACTCAAACATTGGCCACACGTAGCGATTTCCCTGCCAGCAATTTACTGTCTGCTGCTGCTCGGGCTCAGCTACATGACAAGCACAAGGTACACATCCCATCCGTGATGGCTCATCAGCTCCACTCGCCTGGTCTGCCACAAACTAATAATAACAACCTATCTGCTGCATCAGTGGGTGGTTCTGTTGGCGATCTGAAAGCAGCAAGTGTCTCCCCAGCTGCGAGTGGATCTGCAGCCATTTCCCAGCCACAGCACGTCCAGTCTTCGTATCCACATGTGGCAGCAAACAGTGCCAGCTTGGTCGGCAACTTCATGCAGCTACAGCAGTTGCCATCTGGCAATTTTGCAGTGAATATGTTGTTGCCAGGTAACAGACATGGGCAGGCATATGCTTCAGACTCGGCTCATCCCGGAACATTGAACGCAGGTCCAGAGTTTAAGTCTAGCCAGGGAATGCTCATGACCCAGGGAGTACAGGCAGCTGTATCTCAGACAGGAGATGCTAGATGCCAGATGAAAGTACCAGTGGCCACAGTGATGTCCTCAAGCCTGGGATCCAACGTTGCCCAGTGTAGCCCTGATGGGAACACAATGCTGCTGAATAACTTGGCACCAAGGATGATAGTGAACGCGGCCATGCCACCGGTGTCTGTCTCCATTGTGACGAATGTGACAAAGTCACTGACTCAGGTAGTGCCGGCCATCAGTATCAACCAGACAGTGTTCGGCACTCAACAGATGTTGAACACACAGCAGGCTGGTGCTCAGATCCTTGGCACGGGAGCGGCAGGGAGTCAGATCATCAACACTTCTGCACATGGTGCCCAGATCATCAACACTTCTCCACAAGGTGCCCAGATCATCAACACTTCTCCACAAGGTGCCCAGCTTGTCACTGCTGCTGCCCAGGCCAGGCAGTTCATAACCCCTTCAGCGGCAAACACACAGCTTGTAGGCAGTTCACCTCAGACGTCACAGATTGTCAGTGCCCTGTCACTTCCAGGCCTGAGTAATCAGTTAGTGATTGCTAGCCCCATCCAGCAAGTGTCACCCTCAGTGTCCCAGCTGTCGCCTGCTGTCGCAGCTCAGATATTAGCTAGCCAAGGGCACCAGCAGCTGCAGCAGATGTCACCATCATTTCTGCACAGGCAGCTCCATAAACCAGGCAGTCAGAACATTCTGGCCAGCGTGTCACTTCCAGCCACCTCCAGCAACCTGGACTCTATGGCTGGGTCAGCAGTCATCAGCGCCAACATCCACAAGAATGCTGAGCTTCTGGAGACAGTCGATGTGGCCAAGAAAGTGTCTCAGGCTACAGACGCCTTGGCACCTTTGAGCAACAGTTCATTGTACGCAACAAACAGTCAGCCGGTGTTTGTCATTCCACAGCCAAGTACAAATCCTCTGATGCAGGTATTAGCACCAACACAGACAGCGAACACCAGCACCAGCCTGCCAGATATAAGTCTGCAACAGAATAATCTCTCCCAGGTGTTTGGACAAGCACAGCTGCAGTCTCTTCTGGCTAGTGGGTTTAATCCTCTTGCAGTGCAGCAGATGGTGAATGCAGTCAGCTTGAACGGTGTTCAGCAGCAGCAGCAGCAGCAACTCCAGGTTCTGCAGCTGCAGCAGTTGATGCTTCAGCAACTTCAGAACCCTGGGCAGAACATTCAAGGAATCTCACTACCGCTAAATCAGGCCTCGAGTCCTAGCCAAGCCACAGCCATTGTCAATGCCGTTGTGCCACAGCAAGGTCTACAGCTCAACCCTGTGATGGACATGAACAGTTTACACTCCTGTCTGTCCCCGCTGGCCCAGGGCTACCAGAAGCAGCAGTTGCAGCACATCCCTTCAGCACTGGCAGTGCAGCAGGTGACATCTCTCAACTCTGCTGCAACAGTTGGTCTTGTCCAGAATGGAAGTGTGCAGAATCTGATACAGGGTTCAACTAAGCACTTACAGACGGGTCATTCACTTCAGCAGCAGTCAGTCTTTCCCGATGTAGTTCCTCAAACTAGTCAGATCCCAACATCAGATGCCTCCGCTGCAATATCTCATGACTCCCTCAAGTCTGCCACAGTTCTGGCCCAGCAATTGCCCACAAGTTGCCCTAAAACTGCAGCAGCTAATTCCTGCCTGGTCAAACCATCTCAGCCCACAAAACCCAAGGCCAAGTCGAAATCCAAGAAGTCAGACAACAAGAAGACTGTCGACCCAGGGACAACAGAGAGAAATGAGGAGGATGTGGCTGCCACCGTCCAGCAGATCTTAGCTCAGGCTGTCCAACAGCAACGAGAGTTAAGTTTGGCGGCAAAGAACCAACCCCCGCCTCCTCCGAAAAGTAAAAGTAAGAAAAATCAGTCAAGGTCCAGGGCTAGTCAAGCTGCTAAAGAACACGACCTGGGCAGGCTGGTGAGTATCTCAGATGATGTGCCGGTTCTCAGAACAGATCATGTGACAATGAAAGAACTACCCCACCCGCCTGGTCTGCTGGAGTCTCACCATTTCATAAAGTCTAGTCACAGTGATGTTCAGCAGTCATTCAGCACGTCACATTCACACCCCCAGGTGCTGTCTGCAGCGGCAGCTCCGGGCTTACTGCACGTCAGCACCATGTCTGGTAGCAGTGCTGGGCTGGTGGATCAGCCCATGGGTGATGCCAGCCCAGTGGGCTGCAGCACTAAGAAGTCCTCCATCTCCCTCAAAGATCATTTATCTTTCATCATCTCCAAAGACAAGGATGGGCACGGCAAGAGGCTGGCTGGGGCATCAGTCCAGCCACAGGCTAAAGCCCGGGCTGGTGAAGCCAACCTGGGCTTCACACTACAGCCCACATCAGTGGTCATGGGCTTCACCACACAGCCCACGCCCACAGTAAACACGGACATATTGTTTCATTCAAAGATCTAGATGGGGGCTTCCAAGCCAAAGCTCGGTTTACCCCTGTTGGGCTTGGCCCAGGAGTGCCACCCCAATGTAGCCGACATGTCTTTTTAAGACTGAGAATCAAACCCTGACTCTCAGTGTGCCAGATATTCCCAACCTTGAGGTGTTTCAACATACCATCTAGCACAGTGCCTCACAGGAGTGCACAGTGCAGTTGTGTGGTGGCACATTGCAGCTGTGTAATGGTACAGTACAGCTGTGTGGCTTCTTAACTCATCATTGAACAGTTGTATTTTGGCCTGTTTGTGCTGTCATTGAACATTGCTGCCATGCTGTACTACAATGATATCCTGTTGTACTATGAGGATACCATGTTATCATGCTGTACTAAGATATCCTGGTTCCTGGTACACATTAGTGGCTGTGAACTCTGTTAGTCATTTATGTGATTCTATTATGTTGATTCAGTACAAATGTTAATTAATTGTTTGTTATGGTGATGCAGTGTACTGGGTATATGTTAGTAATTGTTTATATGATTTTGTTGTGTTGATTCAGTGCACGGTATTACTCATTTGTATGATTGTCTGTTGATTCAGCCGCTGTGTATGTATGTTATGTGTGTACTATGAGGACAAAGCACCCTTCTCTGCAGCTTTGTGTAACTAAATTTCAGTGCCATAATTAATTTATTGTACCTGTGAGTCACAGGCCTTGAGTGCAAGGAACTTCACTGGTTGTGTGATGGAAGATTGTCAGTTCTGGTATAGGAGAGGTGTACCTGTGAGACGAAGCTTGGGTGTAAACATCTTTTAGGGAACACAATTATTAAAGGAAGATGCTAAGTTATATAATTGGGGGTGGGAGGTGTGGGTGTATGTGGTAATGCAAGCATCATGAGGGGAGGAGAGTGGAGAAAGATTGTGAATTTACATGTGCTAGGGGTGACACAGATGACATCAAAGTCATGAAATGATTGGAGAAAGATTGTGAATTCACATGTGCTAACGGTAACACGGACAAAATCAAAGTCATGAAATGATTGGAGAAAGATTGTGAATTCACATGTGCTAGGGGTGACACAGACAACATCAAAGTCATGAAATGATTGGAGAAAGATTGTGAATTCACATGTGCTAACGGTAACACGGACAAAATCAAAGTCATGAAATGATTGGAGAAAGATTGTGAATTCACATGTGCTAGCTGTAACACGGACAACATCAAAGTCATGAAATGATTGGAGAAAGAAAGAGACAGAATGATTATAACTGGAATGTTGGGACAGAATGATTACATAATTACACCCACGAATGTAGGGACATAATGATTACACCCATGGAATGCTGGGACAGAATGATTACATAATTACACCCATGGAATGTTGAGACAGAATGATTATAACTGGAATGTTGGAACATATTGATTAAACCCATGGAATGTTGGGACATAATGATTATACACCTATGGAATGCTGGGACAGAATGATTAAACCCATGGAATGTTGGGACAGAGTGATCATAACTGGAATGCTGGGACAGAATGATTAAACCCATGGAATGTTGGGACATAATGGTTACACCCATGGAATGTTGGGACATAATGATTATAACTGGAATGTTGGGACAGAATAATTACACCCATGGAATGTTGGGACATAATGATTACACCCATGGCATGTTGGGACAGAATGATTACACCCATGGAATGTTGGGACATACTGATTACACCCATGGAATGTTGGGACATAATGATTATAACTGGAATGTTGGGACAGAATTATTATAACTGGGATGTTGGGACATACTGATTACACCCATGGAATGTTGGGACAGAATGATTAAACCCATGGAATGTTGGGACGTAATGGTTACACCCATGGAATACTGGGACAGAGTGATTATAACAGGAATGTTGGGACATAATGATTACACCCATGGAATGTTGGGACAGAGTGATTATAACTGGAATGTTGGGAAATAATGATTACACCCATGGAATGTTAGGCCATAATGATTATAACTGGAATGTTGCGACAGAATGACTACACCCTTGGAATGTTGGGACAGAATAATTACACCCATGGAATGTTGGGACAGAGTGATTATAACTGGAATGTTGGGACATAATGATTACACCCATGGAATGTTGGACAGAATGATTATAAATATTGAGCACAACCCACTACTGGCAACGCTGATCGTGTTCTGGTATGAACCTAAGGCCTATCCACGTCAGTGTGGAAGCACTAGATTTGAGTTTCGCTGTCGTTTGAGCTCCTCAGTAGTGCATATCCTTGACCGGACCCGGAAACAAACCCTGGATCGCTGGCATGTGAAGCGGGTGTGTAACCACTAGACTATGCGGCACACGCTGGACACTACTAAATTATCACAACAGAATATTACGTCACCCATGGTAGGCTGTGGCTCAAGATTTGCCCGATCACCGCGACTGACGCCCGTCAATCGATGTGGACCCGAACGATCAGGTCTTCTCACAGACAAGGCACACCAGGCCGCCTAAAGTCCAGCGAGCAATAATCAAATTGATATATTTGGTTGTTTCAGGATTTGAGATTTAAATGTTGAGCACAACCCACTGCTGGCAACGCTGATCGTATTCTGGTATGAACCTAAGGCCTATCCACGTCAATGTGGAAGCACTAGACTCGAGTTTCGCTCTTGTTTGAGCTCGTCAGTAGTGTATATCCTTGACCGGGCCCGGAAACAAACCCCGGATCACTGGTGTGTGAAGCGGGTGTGTAACCACTAGACTACGCGGCACACGGCCAAATTATCACAACAGAATATTACGTCACCCATCGTAGGCTGTAGCTCAAGATTTGCCGGATCGACTGACAGGTCCACATCAATTGACAGACGTCAGTCGCGGCGATAGGGCAAATCTTGAGCTACAGACTACGATGGGTGACGTAATATTCTGTTGTGATAATTTGACAGTGTGCCGCGTGGTCTAGTGGTTACACACCCGCTTCACACGCCAGTGATCTGAGGTTTGTTTCCGGGTCCAGTCAAGGATATGCACTACTGAAGGGCTCAAACGAGAGTGAAACTCGAGTCTAGTGCTTCCACACTGACGTGGATAGGCCTTAGGTTCATACGAGAATACGATCAGCGTTGCCAGTAGTGGGTTGTGCTCAATATTTAAATCTCAAATCCCGAAACAACCAAATATATCAAGAATGATTATAACTGGAGTGTTGGGACATAATTATTACACCCATGGAATGTTGGGACAAAATGACTAACTGGAATGTTAAGACATGGTGATTACAGTTGTGGAATGTTGGGATTGAATTATTATAGCTGTGGAGTTTTGGAATAGAATGATTACAGCTGTGGAATTTTGGGATATCTAACAGTGCTGTAAATATTATATTTACACATGTGTGTGATAAAGATTGATAGTTGCACGTGTGCGTGATATAGAAATAGTTACTGTGTATGAGGTAACTGCAGGTCGTTTGTGAACATATGGATGACCTGTCCTTCAGGCTGATGTTACAAGTTAGTTCTTCCATTGTGGGCGGGTTCTAGCGCACATGGGAGGAGTCTTAGCAGCATGGGTCACATGTTGTGTTGATGGCTGCTGTCAACATCTGAGACTTCCAGCTGACCTTTTAGACACACCTGAGGTCATTCCTGCATTTTTGTTTCCGTCTATGCGGGTGTCATGTAAACTTTATGTGATGTGTTTTGTCTGTATGTGTACATACAGATTAGTAACTGTGTGCCCATAATGAAAATTGTGTACATACAGGCTTTGTCTGTGTGAACATGTACATATGAAGACTTCCTGACTTGGGTTTTGTGTGTGCATGTACATAATGAAGACTGCACACACTTCGGTTTTATGTGTGTACATATGAAGACTGTACACACAGGCCGTGTATATGTGCTTATGAAGACTGCACACTTAGGTTTTGTGTATGTACATGTACATTTGAAGGCTGTGTACATACAAGCTTTGTGTGTGCACATGTCAAACGATTACATACAAGATCTATGTGTATACATGTACATATAAATACTATGTACACACAGCGTGTACATGTGAAGACTACAAACAGGTTATGTGTACATGTGCATATGATGATTACATTCAGGTTTTGTGTCTGAGTATGCATGCAAGCTGTATGTGTGTAACATATGCAGATTTTGTGTGTTTGTGACATATACAGACTTTGTATATGGCATTTGCATGCTTTGTATATGTGTAAACTTTCATTCTTTATATACAACTTTATATAATACAGACTTTGTTGTGGCCAAATGTGGACGTGGTGTTTTTGTTCACCTTGCAATCATAATTGTACATAATCATCGGGTAATTTATGAACACATTTATCATATCGCTGTACATCGTGGTTGTCTGCTTGTAACACCTTAAAGAAGGTTGTCACAGTGTGCGACTGTCTGCTAGTCTCCCTTACAGGAAGTTGTGACAGTTTAACGTGACTATATTAGTCTCCCCTACAGGAAGTTGTGACTGTCTGCTAGTCTCCCTTACAGGAAGTTGTGACTGTCTGCTAGTCTCCCGTACAGGAAGTTGTGACAGTTTAACGTGACTATATTAGTCTCCCCTACAGGAAGTTGTGACAGTCTGCTAGTCTCCCCTACAGGAAGTTGTGACTGTCTGCTAGTCTCCCCTACAGGAAGTTGTGACTGTTTGCTAGTCTCCCCTACAGGATGTTGTGACTTTATGTAAGTCTCCCCTACATGAAGTTGTGACTTTATGTAAGTCTCCCCTACAGGAAGTTGTGACTGTCTGCTAATCTCCCTACAGGAAGTTGTGACTGTTTGCTAGTCTCCTCTACAGGAAGTTGTGACCGTTTAACGTGACTATATTAGTCTCCCCTACAGGAAGTTGTGACTTTATGTTAGTCTTCCCTAAAAGATGTTGTTAAGTATGCTAATCTCCTTCATGAAGTTGTGACTATTTGCTAGTCTTCCTTACAAGAAGCTGAGGCAGTTTAATGTGACTATGTTAGTCTCCCCTACAGGAAGTTGTGACAGTTTAATGTGACTATGTTAGTCTCCCCCATAGGCAGTTGTGACTGTATTTTAGTCTCGCCCATAGGCAGTTGTGACTGTATGCTAGTCTCCCCTACAGGCAGTTGTGACAGTTTAACATGACTGTATGCTAGTGTGACCTCAGTTTATTCTAGTGTGACTGATAGTCTCCTGTATGTGAAGTAAACACATTGTATACATCAGTAGAATGTGATAGTTCCTGAATTAGGCAGACAGAATAATATCGGAAAGAATGACCAAAGTCTCTTCAATTAAACACAGTGGCAGCATGTGAAGGACAGAATATGAACGACTACTTATGTCTGGAGAATAATGTGGGTTCACATGTGATGTAGCAGAGTGTCCAGATGTCGCAGAATCTACAGTCTGGGAGATTCACCTTTGACAGATTGAGTCCTGACTCCCCAAACACAGGCTGCGGAGAGGGAGTTTTGTTGTTAGAGAGAGCTGTCTCATACAAATTCCTTGCTACTAATTCACAGATTTCACATATGTCTTTTGCTGTGGCGTGTGTCGAAAGGTCTGACTCATTTAGTCATGAACAACAATGACTTCTGTGACAGGTGTCAGCAGTGCTGGCTGATTCAGTGATAAACAACTGTTGATTGTGAAAGCTCTGAATCTTCCATGATGTGTTTCAGAAGTTCTGGTTCATTCAGTCACTGTGAAAACACCAGTGATAAAATACTCACCTTCATCAGACAGGACACACACTGTTGTCTATCACAACATTCACATTTTGTGATGTCAGTGTGACCGAATGTGCCAGACTTTTATTACATGAACAATAACTGTTAGCTAAACATAGAGTAGTCTTTGAATACACAACACAGCTGTGGTTACAATCACATGTCTACAGAATGCGTTCACAGAGTAGTCACTGATCACACAACACAGCTGTGGTTACAATCACACATCTACTGAATGTTTACAGGCATGTGTCTCCTTACACCTTACATGACAATTATGACATCAAGTGACACATGTCTGTATCCTGACATCTAGTGACACCTGTCTGTATCCTGACATCTAGTGACACACGCTTGTATCCTGACATCTTGTGACACAAGTCTGTATCCTGACATCTAGTGACACCTGTCTGCATCCTGACATCTTGTGACACATGCCTGTATCCTGTGACACATGTCTGTATCCTGACATCTAGTGACACATGTCTGTATCCTGACATCTAGTGACACATGTCTGTATCCTGACATCTAGTGACACCTGTCTGTATCCTGACATCTAGTGACACACGTCTGTATCCTGACATCTAGTGACACATGTCTGTATCATGACATCTAGTGACACATGCCTGTATCCTGATATCTAGTGACACATGCCTGTATCCTGACATCTAGTGACACATGTCTGTATCCTGACATCTAGTGACACACGTCTGTATCCTGACATCTAGTGACACCTGTCTGCATCCTGACATCTTGTGACACATGCCTGTATCCTGACATCTAGTGACACATGTCTGTATCCTGACATCTAGTGACACATGTCTGTATCCTGACATCTAGTGACACCTGTCTGTATCCTGACATCTAGTGACACCTGTCTGTATCCTGACATCTAGTGACACACGTCTGTATCCTGACATCTAGTGACACCTGTCTGTATCCTGACATCTAGTGACACACGTCTGTATCCTGACATCTAGTGACACATGCCTGTATCCTGACATCTAGTGACACATGCCTGTATCCTGACATCTAGTGACACATGTCTGTATCCTGACATCTAGTGACACACGTCTGTATCCTGACATCTAGTGACACACGCTTGTATCCTGACATCTTGTGACACAAGTCTGTATCCTGACATCTAGTGACACCTGTCTGCATCCTGACATCTTGTGACACATGCCTGTATCCTGTGACACATGTCTGTATCCTGACATCTTGTGACACATGCCTGTATCCTGTGACACATGTCTGTATCCTGACATCTAGTGACACATGTCTGTATTCTGACATCTAGTGACACATGTCTGTATCCTGACATCTAGTGACACATGTCTGTATCCTGACATCTTGTGACACATCTCTGTATCCTGACATCTAGTGACACGTGCCTGTATCCTGACATCTAGTGACATGTGCCTGTATCCTGACATCTAGTGACACATGTCTGTATCCTGATATCTAGTGACACATGTTTGTATCCTGACATTTATTGTATATCTTGACATATAGTGACACATGCCTGTATCCTGACATCTTGTGACGCATGCATGTATACTGACATCTAGTGACACATGTCTGTATCCTGACATCTAGTGACACCTCTCTGTATCCTGACATCTAGTGACACATGCCTGTATCCTGACATCTAGTGACATATGTATCATGACTTCTTGTGACATATGTCTGTATCATTACACGTAATTACTTTATCTTGATATCTCATGATATGAATGCATGCTGGTATCTAGTGCATTGACATTGTGAATGTATGCTGACATACAATGAGTGACATGTGACTATAAACTGACATATAGTGACACCTGACTATAAACTGTCATAAAGTACCAGCTTTGTCATTGTTTGGTGGAGTAACAGAGCATAGCATACAACTGTTCTTATGTTTGGTTCTATGACTGTGGGTGTATGTATGTACTTTGCATTCTATTTATTAATGATGTTTGCTGATTATAATTTAATGTCATACGTTTCTGTAACATAAAACAATAGTTGTTACTGTACTAAGATAATAGATGTCAGCTGTTACTGTAAACATAAAACGTTAGTTGTTAGATGTAAACATATCACATTAGTTGTCAAATGTTATCGTAAACATAAAACATTTGTCAGATGTTACTGTAACATAAAACAGATGTCAGATGTTACTGTAGCATAAAACAGATGTCAGATGTTATTGTAACATAAAACATTAGATGTTACTGTAAACATAAAACATTAGATGTCAGATGTTACTGCAAACATAAAACATTAGATGTCAAGTGTTACTGTAAACATAAGATGTCGGATGTTACTGTAACATAACATTGGATGTCAGGTGTTACTGTAAGCATAAAACATTACATGTCAGTGTAAACTGAACAGTAGATGTCAGATGTTACTGAACATAAACATTACATGTCAGATGTTACTGTAAACATAAAACATTACATGTCAGATGTTACTGTAACAAAACATTAGATGTTACTGTAAACATGCAGGATTAGATGTAAGATGTTAGGTGTTACTGTAAACATAAGATGTCAGATATTACTGTAACATAACATTAGATGTCAGGTCTTACTGTAAGCATAAAACATTACATGTCAGTGTAAACTGAACAGTAGATGTCAGATGTTACTGTAAACATGCAGGATTATATGTCAGATGTTTCTGTAACAAAACATTAGATGTCATATGTTACTGTAATAATGAAACATTAGGTGTCAGATGTTACTGTAATATAAAACAGATGTCAGATGTTACTGTAACAGAAAACAGATGTTATTGTAACATAAACATTACATGTCAGATGTTACTATAAACAAAACATTACATGTCAGATGTTACTACTGCAAACATAAAACATTAGATGCCAGATGTTACTGTAAACATAAAACTTTAGATGTCAGATGTTACTGTAACCTAATAACATTGGATGTCAGGGGTGTTTCTGTAAACATAAGATGTCAGATGTTACTGTAACATAACATTAGATTTCAGATGTTACCGTAAGCATAAAACATTACATGTCAGTTTAAACTGAACAGTAGATGTCAGATGTTACTGTAAACATAAAACATTACATGTCAGATGTTACTGTAACAAAACATTACATGTCAGATGTTACTGTAAACATGCAGGATTATATGTCAGATGTTACTGTAACATTTAACATTAGATGTCAGGTGTTATTGTAAACATAAGATGTCAGATGTTAATGTAACATAACATTGGATGTCATGTGTTACTGTAAGCATAAAACATTACATGTCAGTGTAAACTGAACAGTAGATGTCAGATGTTACTGTAACATAAACATTAAAGATGTCAGAAGTTACTGTAACATAAAACATTAGATGTCAGATGTTACTGTAACAAAACATTAGATGCCAGATGTTACTGTAACATATAACATTAGATGTCAGATGTTACTGTAACAGAAAACATTAGATGCCAGATGTTACTGTAACATATAACATTAGATGTCAGATGTTACTGTAACAGAAAATTAGATGATGTAAGATGCTAATGTTAACATAAAACATTACATGTCAGATGTTACTGTAAGCATAAAACATTAGAGATGTTAGTGTAAACTGAACAGTAGTTACTGTAAGCATAAAACAGTAGGTGTTAGATGTTGCTGTAACACAAACATTAGAGATGTCAGATGCTACTGTAACATAAACCTTATATGTCAGATGTTACTGTAAACATAAAACATGATGTTATACATTGCTGAAACAAAACATCACTTCCTACTTGCTTTAATATAAATATGATGTCAGACTTTGCTGTTGTTAAAACAAGTTGATTGTTGAGAGATTCTAGCCTGTAGATGTTACTCTAGCTTTGTGGATAGCACACAGCAGCCTGAGGCAGAACCTGTCCTTCTGACAGCATGTGTGTGTTGTCTTCTATCAGGATATCTGGATGTGTGTTATATGGTGTTGTTGTCAGGGTATATGTATGTGTTATATGGTGTTGCTGTCAGGATGTGTGTGTGTTATATGGTGTTGCAGTCAGGGTATGTGTTATATGGTGTTGCTGTCAGGGTATATGTGTGTGTTATATGGTGTTGCTGTCAAGGTGTATGTATGTTATATGGTGTTGCTGTCAGGGTATGTGTTATGTGGTGTTGCTGTCAGGGTATATGTATGTGTTATATGGTGTTGCTGTCAGGATGTGTGTGTTATATGGTGTTGCAGTCAGGATGTGTGTGTTATATGGTGTTGCAGTCAGGGTATGTGTTATATGGTGTTGCTGTCAGGGTACATGTGTGTGTTATATGGTGTTGCTGTCAAGGTGTATGTATGTTATATGGTGTTGCTGTCAGGGTATGTGTTATGTGGTGTTGCTGTCAAGGTATATGTATGTGTTATATGGTGTTGCTGTCAGGGTATATGTGTTATGTGGTGTTGCTGTCAAGATGTACGTATGTGTTACATGGTGTTGCTGTCAAAGTGTATGTATGTGTGTTATATGGTGTTGCTGTCAAGGTATATGTATGTGTTATATGGTGTTGCTGTCAAGGTATATGTATGTGTTATATGGTGTTGCTGTCAAGGTATATGTATGTGTTATATGGTGTTGCTGTCAAGGTATATGTATGTGTTATATGGTGTTGCTGTCAGAGTATGTGTTTGTGAAGATGTTGCCTGCTGATCCTGTAACATGTTCATGAGTCATGGGCCAGCCAATCAGTTTGCTGCAAGATCTCGCGCAGGTTGTAGTTGTTGTTGTCCTTCCCCTGTGCTGATGTAGTGGGGTGAGCAAGAGCAGCCAGGTGATGGAGAACTGGCGGGGTGATGAGACAGTTGTCAGGACAAAATTAATAGAATGTCAGTAGTGAGTCTAAGCATAGACCAGTGACACGAACAACATGGAATGTCACCATGTGACACATTTTTGTATTCAGGCTCCAAATGCCTGCAGAGCACACATAGAGCCTGCAGAGCACAAATACAGCCCTCTGACCACAAATACAGCCTGCGGACCACACATGACCATACTTTCACATAGCCTGCTGACTTCTCTCAGCGGAAGACAAGAGGGGATGGGCATGTCTCAGTGGAAGACAAGAGGGGATGGGAATGTCTCAGTGAAAGACTGAAGATGGGATAGGAATATCTCAATTGAAGACAAGAGGGAATGGGAATGTCTCAGTGGAAAATATGAGGGGATGGGCATGTCTCAGTGGAATACAGATGTGGGGATGGGAATGTCTTCAGTGGAAGACAAGAGGGAATGAGAATGTCTCAGTATCTCTGTAGATACATGGTCACAGACAGACAGGGCTGTAGATACAACATTATCTTAAACAGGGCTTCAGATTCAACACGACCACCAACAATCAGGGCTGTAAATACATTATCACACATACACCTCAAATACAACACACATATACAACCACTATATATTGACAAACTAGTTTTCTGAAGCACTCATTTTATCCCAATCAAAGTAACCACCCGTTATCTGTCCTTGCCTGTATCCGCTGTTTTATTCAACAGATCTTCTTTTGTTGTTGCTTTAAAAAGCTCATGAAGTTGACCAAGTTGCTCGTCTCGAAAGTTATCCAACAATTCTGGAGACAGGTTCTCCCCAATGTCCTGCTGCTTCTGTCTCTGTCTCAACTGTTTTGCCAAGGTCACATAGTATTTCTGAAAATGTATTTATAAATGCTTCAGTATAACACAGGGTATGCCAGTCTTCTGGGAGTCATTCATTCACGTAGGAGTCATTCACTACATTACGTGTCACTATTTCTGGGAGTCATTCACTACATTACATGTCAGAGTTTATGTGAGTCCTTCACTCCATTACATATCACTATTTAAGGGAGTCATTCACTACATGTCTGTTTCAGGGTGTCATTCACTACATAACATGTCATTGTTTCTGGGAGTCATTTACTGCTTTACATGTCAGTGTTTGTGGGAGTCATTCACTACATTACATGTTAGTGTTTCTGGGAGCCATTCACTACATTACATGTCA
The DNA here is from genome assembly GCA_963921405.1 of Cepaea hortensis. Classification (NCBI taxonomy): domain Eukaryota; kingdom Metazoa; phylum Mollusca; class Gastropoda; order Stylommatophora; family Helicidae; genus Cepaea; species Cepaea hortensis. Next base: position 59,553,197 of record OY992897.1, on the reverse strand, counting down.
GTGTTTCTGTGAGTCCTTCACTACATTACGTATCACTTTATGGGAGTCATTCACGACATGTCAGTGTTTCAGGGTGTCATTCACTATATAACATGTCATTGTTTCTGGGAGTCATTCACTACTTGTAGAAGTGATTCACCACCCACACACTGTCGGGTGTCATTGGCATGACGCTAAAAGTTAAATCTAACTTAATGCCGGTGTAGCCGTTGAACCGTCTAACCCTCCATTATCGTACCAGAAGTTTAACCCTACCAGACCGCTGTACCAATTTTTCGGTAATTTCCTAATCTGCCGCTATACCGCTGTACCTAATTTTCAGTATTTTGCCTAGTACGTGAAAAAAATGTCACAAACTAATAATAACCAACCAATCGTGGTCAAACCTCACGGTTAGCCATTGCAAATGTCTGCCCCCATAGGTTTGAACTGACTGTGTGGTTTAACGCAACAAAATTCTGAAAATTTACAATGAAACGAGCACTTCAACAAGAAAGCAAAGTAGGTCTAGGCTTTTCACAGTCCAACAGCTGATCGATACTTTGGTTTATTCAGACTGGATTGGCACACAAATGTGGAATATTGGTGCTAGATGCCAATTAGACCTATTTTCTACAATGTCTCCAAGTTACATCTTATTCTAACCACTTGTTTGCAAGTAACTAACATTTTTCTATATCATGTTGGTTTTTTTCTATTTAATGCTCAGGAGCCCAGGTAATAGGGACAGTTAGGTTCAGGGCCTCAGGTCTGGTAGGGTTAAGAGCAAGAACTCTTCTCCTTTCTGCCATGTCAACGTGGATATCTGTGTGTGTGTGTATATATATATATATATATATATATATATATATATATATATATAGTTTTTGCGCTCGCTTTGATCTCAAGCGTAGTCCCCTACACGTGCTACTACTTCTGGTGCTCTGGACTTTTGTGTGTGCATGTGGATTAGCTTTCCCTATTACCAGTGTCCCTCGCCATCAGGCGAACCCACTCCGACATCTAAGGTATTTGTAATTTACGTCCCCAAGTCAAGGATGATAAGTCAACATTTTAGTCCAACTGACCAGTGATGGGGTTGAACCCGCTACCTTGGCATCAGCACACTGGATGTTTTAAGAATGAGTGCTGTTATCCAATCAGTCATGCTGACCCCCCAGACACATGTTCTAGAGTGTTCTACCAGGCTCTTCACGATTTTTACCAACTACAACATTCGCTTGATATTTTCTCCAGGACATTCTGATGTGGTTGGAAATGAACAGGCAGACAGACTGGCTGGTGCTGCATCATTAAGGGGTGATTTTATGCATAAGGCAGATGTGGTGAAGGCTCCCTCTGGGAGAATGTCATTAATGCAGAAGAACAGATAGACTATCATTGTCTAGAGAGAATGCAGCAGCATGGGTTGGTCAGAGGACTGGTCAACAGTCGTCAGAGGTAAAGCAAGACGGACATATAATCAGATTGCAACAAGCACCATTGGCATTGGAACTCTGCACTGGCTGATTAAGATGAGGACTGAGAGCATATGGAAATGTCCCGGGTGCAGTGATGGCAGTTCTTGACTCAACTCAACCCAACTCAACCTAATCCAACTGAGCTCACTACATGCTAGGGCCAATCTCCCGCTGATGTTTGTTGAGCAACCCCACTTTTGTTGATTGTGCAGCCGATGTATTCAAAGTCTGGGCCGTTTTCAATTTCTTCTTTGTTGACTGTAATTATTTGTTGATGTGTAGTTTTACCTGTAGACAAAACTGTTTTTTCTGGCACCTGGCTGTCTTGAAAGACAATAGTTTGTTTCATTGTGCTTCAACAAAAAGCATAATAACCTCTCTATAGCACAAATCCTGGGCTGAATTGCAGAGACCATGTGTTTCCCATGCAGCATGATCCCTCAATCTGCCTTCCTGGTTTACTTCAGAGGAAAGGTAACACCAATATATCTTAACACAACAGTTACAGAAGTCGTCGCATCAGCAAAGCAATGCTCTAACTGTCCACCTTTTGGAGCTTTAATCCTAGACCAATTACTGACCAAGGTTTAAACCTGGTCTGTCCTGCCATGACATTTAGTCTTTAGGTTGCATTTCATGACAAAATTGTAAACTTTTAATACTAGCTGATTCAGCGCCTAAGGATAATATCGCCAAATATGACCGGCTATCTGGGCACAAAGGCGATATATCCCTATGCTAAATTCATCGTGTTAATTGTTTTGTTTTGCGGTATCCTCCACAATTTCAATGCTCAGCGAATGGAAGAGCACATTATAATCCTTGTTCATTTAGAATAAAGTCAAAAGAGAAAATATTGCACACTGGGAGCAAGTTGCCACTGACCACGTTGCACGGAGGGCAAAGATCACAAATGGAATAAAGACAACGGAGAAATTGATTGCAGATAGATCACACATTGAGCGTGTGAGATGTCAGATGGTGCGTAATGGTGGAAATGATCATGTGTTGACATACATCCATTGTGGACGAACATTTACCGCGTGAATTGGACTGATCAGTCACATTTGCTACCAACATGGGTTGTAGTTATGCCTGTCTTAAAGCACAATGTAACAAACTATCGTCTGTTAAGACGACCAGGTGCCAGTGAGTGACTTGTTCATTTGATTGCGCACCATGTTTGGGTCAAACCTACTTTTTTGTTTGGCACTGTATCGGTTAAGATAAGGGTTTGATCTTCAGTGTCTTATGACAGACATAATGAACTCTTCTAACATATATCAGCAGCTTGTAATCTGTAACTAAACATTCACTCACGGTCCATTCAAGCATGAAGATGTCTGTCTCCTCTTTCTTGGCACTTTTATGAGCATGAAATTCTTCTTTCACGTAATTATTTCCCAAGGATCTCATTTCCAACGGCAACCCTCTATGAAGCTTCAAGATGGCTTTGAACAAAGCTCGCACCCGGGACACGTGGCTGATTTTTGATGTCATCTGGTGACAGAACAATCATTTGTTGATTGGCAAATCAGGTGTAAGCTGTGAGTATAGATTGGTGTCCGGTGTAAACAAAGACGGGCAACTGTGAGCATAGACTGGTTAGTGGAAGGTGTAAGCAAAGACAGGTGACAATTTTAAGATGTAAGCATAGACTGGTTAATGGAAGGTGTAAGTAAAGACAGGTGACAATTGTAAGATGTAAGCATAGACTGGTTAATGGAAGGTGTAAGCAAAGACAGATGACAATTGTAAGTTGTAAGCATAGACAGTTTGGTGCACAGTGTAAGCAAAGACAGGCAACTGTGAGCATTGACTGTTTAGTGCAAGGTGTAAGAAATAATAGGTGAGAATTGTAAGGTGTGATCACTGACTGATTAGTGCAAGGTGTAAGAAAAAATAGGTGAGAATTGTAAGGTGTGAGCATTGACTGATTAGTGCAAGGTGTAAG